>JASAMZ010010541.1:0-15298 GCA_030248115.1 Linhomoeus sp. GSCO2_2
TATAATTACAGAAAGGGTGTCGCCTGTTTGTTTGGGCGCCCTCCGCGCGAAGCGCCGCGCCGCCTGCGTGTGGCAGGCGGCCGTCGCTTCTTCAAAAGTCGAGTGGCAAAGAGGGGGGGGGGGGGGGGGAGAAGCGACCAATCAGCGATGAGCTACGGGGGGTGTGGCCTCTAAAGGAGCGGATCCCTCCAACCATTCCATTTCACGCCGAGACGACAATCGGAAAATTGACCCTTTGACTTCTGCTCTGCTCTGGCGACAATCGACAAAACGAATGGAGTCGGAAGGAGATAATCCGATAGAAGGCCAACAAAGCGGCGGCCCCAACCCTCTGGCGGCGCTGCAGACGCTGCTCATGAGAGATCGCTACCAAAGGACCCCCAAATGCGCCAGATGCCGCAACCATGGAATTGTCTCAGCGCTGAAAGGTTGACGTTGGTTTGGGTTACGGTACCGTAGAAATTAGCGGCAGCTAGTCTGGGCCAGATTCAAATATAGGTAGCTTCATTCTCTGGTAACATGGCGCAGGCCACGTTTGCTCGATTACACAGTCAAGGTATGAGCTTGTGACTACTGTAGCTGCCAAGTTCGATTCGATGCATGTGCCGAAAATGCACCACCCTATTTTCTGCAGGCCACAAGCGCTTCTGTCGCTGGAAGGACTGTCTCTGCGCAAAGTGCACGCTGATCGCCGAACGTCAGAGGGTCATGGCCGCCCAGGTGGCGCTCAGACGTCAGCAGTCTCAAGAGGAGAAGGACGCCAAGCAGCTGGAGGCACTCTACGGCGCCGGCAGCGGTGGGCAGCGCCTTGCTTCTCTTGACGCGCGTCGCCTTAGGCTATGATGAGCGTTGCGCCTCGTTCGAGATCGAGATTGGGGTCGTGTTAATTGCCGAGTAGGACTAGCGATGAATGTGTTGCCAGCTCTCTTCCGCTGAAGCGAACTTGTCGAGCGGAGTTTGCAAATGCAGTTTCGCTGAAACTCCTGTTTTGCAGTTGTGTAGAAGTCCTGCTACCACCCACCGCCGAAACAAATCTAGCAATCGCTCTGGGACATATGTACTTGTGTATCTCTCTGTCGGTCAGCCGTCAAACAGCTGATACCGTAGTCTCATGTCGTTTTCATCACCTTGGCAGTCGCGTCATTGTTCCATTTTCCCCTTTCTAACAGTGACGCCCCTCCCAGGCCATTGTTCCCTCCCCTGAAACAGCTTCTCTCCATTGTCGCCCTGAAGTGGGTGCATTTAGCGCCTTCACTTTCAATCAGCCAGCTAACATAGCTGAGAGCTGCACAGCTGCTCTTTGTCAAACCGTCGAAGGCTTATACAGGGTGGCAGGCAGAGAGGAACATTGTTGCTGGCCCCCTCTCTCTCTTCACACAGGGTGTCAGTTAAACAGTAGAAGAGGGGGCATTGTTCATTGTCAGAGCCAGAGGGGCGGCGTCTCGCCCTCTCAAAAGATGTGCAGCGTCTCCCTTGTTTGCCAGCGGACGCGCCGCCGCCTTTCAAGTGGGAAACATTCTAGAGAGGCTATTGTATTGTATGCAGTCGGGTGGGTGTGAAGTGTAGTGAGCAGCTGGAGGGGAAGCGACACTTAGCCGCCTAGGGAAGACCATTTTGCGCTGCGTTCGAGCAGATGTTGGACGATTCGGTAGAAGCGGTAGCCGAATCGCGCTTAGATTCAGCACTTGTTGAGACGAAATTATAGTGCGACACAGGGACTTCAGAGCCGAAACCACATATTGGCGCTACGTTTCGCGCTTTAACTCAACGACGACTTACTTTCACTCTGACTCATTGTGTTAACCCATTATCTGTGCAACTTCACCGCTAGTACATACAGTATGTATCTCACTCGTCCTACAGTCTTGGAAGCACCACGCTGCCGTATACTCTACTCATCTTCAGTAATCTCCACTTCTTCAGCCAGCGTCATTCTGGCGGCCATTCGAGGCTCATCGGGCGGCCCAGAAGCGACCGACCATCCGGAAACCACCGTCACCGAAACCGAACAAGCGAACGAAACTATCGCCGAAGACGACGACAAGGACGAACCAAACAGGCAGAAAGTCGTTCCAAAGGAAGAAGCTGGCGAATCGGCCGCTGCGAAGAAGCTAAAGAAGGAATTCGAGCGAGGTGCCGTTGTTATGGGTTACGGTAGCCGAATTGTGGGGGGGGGGGGGGGGGGGGTGCAACACTCGAATTCGCCACCTGTTTATTTTGGTCCGTCGCCGCTTAGTCACTGACTGATTGATCGGTCAGACGGACAGGCAGACGGACATACGAACGCGTCACGTTTTCGCTGTATGAGTGTTTGCCCTGCCCGTAGCGGTGAGAAGCCATAACGTGCTGTTCACAAGAGTCCTTGAGCGCGCCTCGGAAACGACTCTGTTTGTCCGTTTGTCTTGCTGCTGCGTCTCCAAACAAGATCGCAATGTGGGTCAGTTACACTGCTGCGACCGACTAATTACAGAACAACTGGCGTGACTTCTTGGCGTTAAGTGGGTATGAATGGGGTGGGAAACATTTTTAGTTGCAGAGTGCAGCAGAGAAAGCCGAAAGCGCGAATGACAATAGGTAGTGTGCTAGTGTTCTGTTCCACGCGCAGTAGGTTGCCCCTTGGTTTTCCTGCCGCAGGTGAAACAGCGCAAGAATCACATTCCGAGATTACTGCGGTCGGGCGTGCAATTAACCGATTAACCTTCCAAATTGAGCCAAACTGTGGATGATCATTGGCGGGAGGTGGGGGGGGGGGGGGGGGGGGGGGGAAGGTTGGAGAGAGGTATGTAAAGGGAGAGTGGGGGGGAGGGAGGGGGGGGGGGCGTCAGCTAACCAGCCAACAATATTGATCCTTTACCATCACCGGCCAATAATAATTGCCTCCGATGTCGGCGGGACGGCGTTGCCTTTCACTCTCAAGATGTCAAGTGTTTTGACGCGGTGGGGGGGGTGAAAGGGGGGGGGGGGGGGTGAGTAAAGTGCTAGAAGAGCACCAAATCTCTGTACCCATTGTATGCAAGGTCAATCGGTAAGTTAAGTAGGGCGCGCGCGGTGTGCCAGTGACAGGCAATTTATATGTCGCTCTTCCCACTTTTCGCGCAAGCGTGTACGCATGAGAGGGAGGGCGGAATATTGTCCACAATCCAATTTGCACTTACGATCCTTTCGCTTGCGCAAATGTGATTCTGGGGCAGCGCATATGACGTCCGAACTTGACGGAGAGGCACGATTAGCAGTAGTGAAAGACGACAAATTGAAATTGCACACGCGGAATTGAGCTTGAACACTTGACTACGATGAGGTTTGGAAAGCTCAATGTTGCCTGGAGTACGGTAGCGATGGCACGCACGCCAACGATAGTATTCATCCATGACTGAACGCACAGATTCATTCACCAACTCACTCACATAAATCGTCTTTGTAACCACACTACCTCTGACTTCGACTTTAGGACCGGAGGCTGCAGATGTGCGTCCGCGAGCGCCGCCCAAAGCCGAGACTCAGCAGAGTCCTTCCCAACAGCAGGAGGCGCCTCTGACGTTCCTGAGCGGTCTGTTCCCCTCGGAGAACCCCAAACGACTGGAGTCGGCCCTGAGTCAGAGTCGGCAGGACGCCCTGAGGGCCATTCGACTGCTGACCTCCACATCCTCGTCCACCGCTTCAGCAGTGCCTTCGCAGAGCCCCTCCAGCCACTCGGACACGCCGAGCCCGCCTTCCCAGCATGGGGCCATCGCTGCGCAGCAGGTGACACGGTTCGGTACTTTAGCTATATGGTCGTTTACTACGACTTCACGGTTTCCACACTTCAGCCACCACTGCCGTCTCCCCTCTTCCCTCCCTCCATCTTCCATCCCAGCAGGGTGGCCCAGTCGCCCTTCCTCAGGGGACCGCCCTTCATGGGCCACCCTTTCGTGGGTGGTCCCACCGGGCCCTCCATGTTCCCAGCCGTCCCAGGGGCTCTGCCAGCCATGGGCTTGGGACGGCCTCCACTGGAGCCCTTTGGGCCACTGTGGTCTCCACAGCAGGTCTACCACCACCACCATCATCACCAGCAGACGCAGCAGCAGCAGCAACTGAAGGCCATGGCCTACGGTAGCATGCCTCAGACCTGCGCGCTGGACTTCAGCAACCATGGTCAGAAGGGCAAGTGATGTAGTTCAGCGCTCAAACACCCTGAAACGTAGAAGCAGCGGAGCGAACCTTCCCGTTTCCAACACCTCAAGCGCATGAATGCATCTGTCCAAAGTGAAGGCGCGTGATTGCGTCGATGGAAATTACGTAATTGAGGCTTGTGCGCACGTGCTGTGTTAGACCGCCGCAAAGACTGAAATACTGTATTCCAAGGTTCTGAAGTCAATGGTCGTCCGTACATGAATAGGCACATAGTAAATGAACTCCGCGTTACGATGAATCCTCGATGCTGAAATACTTCTGTTGGTGTCCATGCGAATGTACCATGGTGTATCGGAGTTTGTGGTAGAGATGGACTGACGGCAACATCAAAATATCTTCTGATTTGGTTCGACTGTCGTCGATCGGCTCGCTTACTTAGGCACGTATCTGTGCCGCTGTATGTGCGTCGTGTGCTGCGTTCGCGCGCGTGTGCTGTTGTGTCCATGCCTTGTCACCTCCGTTAGAATTGGCTCCGATACTCGTTTCGAAAGCCCGTGCGCCAGCGCGATTGAGGGCAAACACGAAGCCTCAAGTGCTACTGTTAGTTTATAGTTTTTGCAGCTCTTCACGCATTCTTGCTAATGATATCTTTGTGGTACACCTTCCCATTCAACATCACACCTCTGACATCCGATCACTGTGAGTGACACCAGTCAGTATTCAGCAATGATTCAACAGGGCTTCCACGTCTCGCACAGAGGATGGACACGACTCAGTGAGGTTCTCAATGCCAGTGTCAGTGACCAGAATGTCGTCCTCTATCCTCAGGCCCATGCCCCTGAATTCCTCTGGAACAGAAGTGTCTTCCGCCTTGAAGTAGAGGCCTGAAGCTTGAGAAAATGCGTCAGTTTCGGACAAAATAGTTGGTATATTGAACTTTTTGCACACCAGGTTCAATGGTGAACCCAACGCCGTCCACAAGAGGGGCGTTTCTGGACACGTGTGAGGTGTCATGGACGTCCATACCCAGGTAGTGGCTCACGTGGTGGGGACACAGCCTTTCCACTTGCTGCAAAGTGGGCAATTTCACCAATTTGCCTGAAATTCGCGAATTGTGACCACATCACAACACCGACCTTACTCAACAGCTTTCCACTGGCGCCTCTGTCCAAGACTCCAGCGCTCTGCAACTTGCTACCCAATAACTCTGTCTGCTTCACGTAGAGCTCATTGAGTCTCAGAGGTCTGATTTCACTGGCGAATTTGAGCAACTCTTGGTGGGTCTCGTACAGAACTTCATAGAGCACCCTTTGAGCATTGGAAAATTGGCCGGAAACGGGCCAAGTGCGCGTGATGTCAGAGACGTAGCCCTGT
This sequence comes from Linhomoeus sp. GSCO2_2, assembly GCA_030248115.1. Classification (NCBI taxonomy): domain Eukaryota; kingdom Metazoa; phylum Nematoda; class Chromadorea; order Monhysterida; family Linhomoeidae; genus Linhomoeus; species Linhomoeus sp. GSCO2_2. Next base: position 5,485 of record JASAMZ010010541.1, read on the forward strand.
AACTCGCAGCCTGCGTCCATGAGCACCAGATCGGAGGGTTGGATGGGCTGAATGTAGTGGCAAAATTTGGCAAGATTGTGGAATTTGATTGATTCTCTGGCGCAAATGTGATCGGTTAGAGTGCCGTACCTTCAAACGTCAACTTTTATCACGATCAGTGCTTATCCTATTTTGTCGCTCAGAAGAAACGATGCTTAGTACAGTGCGGTTGCCACGCGACCAATCGTCCAATCGCAATCGACAATTGCTCACTGAATACCTGATCGCACTTCAAATAATGAATGGTGGTGGCCCTATGCCCCGCGGCTATAACCGGAGGGTAGGCCAATCCTTCCGCCCCTCTCAGCCTCGCTTGAAGCTCCATCACAGAGCTCAGAGTCCACTCTTTGAGCGCTCCCGCGCTCGCGGAGTAGCGCATGGTAGAAGCGAGTGCTGCGGAGCCTATTCTGCCACAGAGTCTCATGAGAGAGCGCTCTACGGGCGACTTGATCCAGCGCAGACGGTGCACGAAGCGATCCACGGAACTCTCGCCCTTGAAGTGAAGACGAGAGCGATTGGAGCTGAAACGCAAATCCAAATTTTCACATGCATTTGGAATTATATTGATCTGTTACCGTTCTGGCTTTACAGTACCACACGAACACTGAGAGAGTGCTCGGTACTTGAAATTGCAAAGCATCCAACATTTAAACCTCAAGAATTCTCGCAATTTCTGCCTGTCTGTCTCCTTCAGGTTGCCAAAATCGCCGCCAAAAACTGTAGCGTTTGTCCCAAATTGGCCTAACTCCTTCAAATTCGCCTCCATATAGCTCCAGAATTCTTTCGAGGACAGTCCATAATCCGTTCCAGAAATACTTCTCGCCCCATCGGGTCCGGGCATCGCACCTTCCCATAGTTCCTTTTTCGCGTCCCTTTCTTCGGCGAAAATAGTGCTCGTGTGTTCAGATTTGTTGTCCGGCTTCAAAAATAGCGCCAAAATTGAGCCAGGCTCCAGAAACCCGGTCAAATAGCGGAAGTTCGAGCATTGCCGAAAAGGATACGGTACGTCGGGTCCGGAGAATTGTTGTCTCGGCGCGAAAACGAGGCATAACACTGCCGAATTCGTCCCACTCGACGCAGAAACCTCCTTTGAAAGAGCCTCCATCAAAAATGCGCGCCGGTTCCGATACTCAGAGACTGGAATAACTGGCACTGAACAAATTCAGGCTACTCATTCCAAAAGCTACTCATTTTGCGACTCTAACAAATTTAAAAGTTCCCAAAATTTACCTTCAAGTTGTGCGCCGCTCTGCTCTGTGGTGACAGGAGCCGGCGCGATCGACGTACACAAGTATCTGGGGCGTTTGGTCCATTGACGACTGGCAATATTTCTTGCCAAGCGAAACATTTGACGGCACTTTCTTATTGGAGGAGGAAACATCATTGAGGAAGTCCCAAATTAAAATTAATTCTGTGAACTTCGAAATTCGAATGCGATTCACCCTTTTCACAAGCTTAACAGCAGTTTGCACAAAGTCTGGCCAAAACCTTGTTACTGTTTTGCAAGCAGATAACATTACTCCTAAAAGTGTCTTACGACGGAAGTGGTTTTGAGCATGACGAAATCGATCTATTGGTGCGCTTATCTGCTGCATACTTTGTAACAAATAAGTGGTATAGTTTTGCGCTATGCTAATTTACGGTGCTACTCTAAACTTGAGGGAACCAGTGCCGACGGATGAATTTTGGGCAGTGACTAAAAACCGAACAGCCGAACAGGAGCCGAACAACCAAACAGCCGAACAGTTACCGTAATCCATCGAATTGCCTGAAGAAGCCGTTTTATGCAATTTTGGACGTTGCGCAGCTAAAATTGTCCTTGGAACTTGTTCTCAAAGCAATTTAAGTTCACTTGGAACCGGATTTTTGTAAAAAAAATTTGATAGTTCAAATTAATTAACAAATATAGTTGTACAGAGAGTTTTACTGCTGATTCACTTCGTACGCAGTGGTGATTGTAAAGACGACACCTTAGAAACTACTCTCAAAAGACTACCCTAAGCACTACATAGGCAGTTACTAACACACGCCCCACGCCCCACGCCCCACGCCCCGAATCTTACGCCCCACGCCCCAACGCCCCGTGCTATTTCGGTGTAGCCTACACGTACAGCTTGCTCAGTTTCAGATATGCGATGTGCTGTATAAACGCTGGCAGTGGCAGAGGCACGGCAGACTGGCTGATCACTAGCAGTGACACTGTTTCGGAAACACGTTTCAACCATGATATTCTGAGCTAGACAAGGAGTTTTTTCGCCCGGCGGCCAGGCGAACCCTATCAAGAGCTCGGCGTTCGTGCGTGCGTACGTGTACGTCAGGCTCGCTTCGGGCTAACTAACTCGCTCGTCTGAGAAGTTCGATGGAGATCGTCGGGCAGCCCGCGGACTCCTCTAGCCTTCTAAGTGGTCGAAACTAAAACGAGAATTCGACCGCTACAGTATCCCGAAGTCTCAAAGATTGGATGGATTGGATGTCAAATTCGCACTCGGAAGCTTGACCGCTACACTAAGGAATAATTCCGATGAGTTTGTTTCTACTATTCGACTATTTTGGTTTGTGCTATTCGACGCGAAACTTTATGAAACTGTTGCGCGCGGAATTTGAATCTTTGAGACTGTTTGTCGGTAGATTCGTGCTCGGCAGCTCCAGCACGTCAATTATATGCGTGATTTGACTGCGTTTGATTAAATATTGAGTTTTCGACGTGAAACTTCGGGTTACGGTAGCGGGCGCAGTTCACAATAGTTTCGAACTGTGACTCTTGAATCGACATCTCCTTACGGTAAGCCCTTGAATGACGTCGAGCACGTCGCTCTGCGGCTCACGAGTGCCGAGATATGACCATGTCAAAATCATCAGTTTCGGATGCGTTTTGGTTACTGTAGTTCTCTGTTTGAACTTTTGGAACTTTTTATTGTTAGATTCGTGCTCAGGAGATCGAGCGCTTCATTTTGATGTGCGATTTGACTAGATTCGGTCAACTTTTATCTCAAAATGGACCCCACTTCGGGATACTGTAGCGGTCGAATTTGAAAACTCATTTTAGTTTTGACCACTTAGAAGGCTAGAGGAGTCCGCGGGCTACCCGACGATCTCCATCGAACTTCTCAGACGAGCGAGTTAGTTAGCCCGAAGCGAGCCTGACGTACACGTACGCACGCACGAACGCCGAGCTCTTGATAGGGTTCGCCTGGCCGCCGGGCGAAAAAACTCCTTGTCTAGCTCAGAATATCATGGTTGAAACGTGTTTCCGAAACAGTGTCACTGCTAGTGATCAGCCAGTCTGCCGTGCCTCTGCCACTGCCAGTGTTTATACAGCCCATCGCATATCTGAAACTGAGCAAGCTGTACGTGTAGGCTACACCGAAATAGCACGGGTCATTGGGGCGTGGGGCGTAAGATTCGGGGCGTGGGGCGTGGGGCGTGGGGCGTGTGTTAGTAACTGCCACTACATAACAGTTCAACAGTTTGAGGAAGGAAAACGTAAAATTTCATAGCGTTGAATTCATAATATTGCAAAAAACTTGATAACGATTCTGAAGAGAGGACGCCATGCTTCAACTTATAAACTGTTGGTCTTTACCTTCCTCAAAGGAATAAGCGGTAATCGCCCACGATTTTTAATTGGGGAAAAAGTTTGGCATGGCGCCCCTCATGAAAATAAAATTTCCATTTTGTTCGACTTTATGGGGCTATTTGGCAAGCAAAATTGTTTTTCTGCACGCAGCGCAGCACAAAAAGCCACGCCACCTAAGAATTTTGCAAAGATTTGCAAAACAAAATTATTCAACAATTCGATCGATTACGGTAGTTGTTCGGCTGTTCGGTTGTTCGGTTCCTGTTCGGCTGTTCGGTTTTTAGTCACTGCCGAATTTTGCACAAGTTGACTGACGTAACGCCACTAAGAATAACTTCAAACCTTGGAATGGAGTCAAACAGCTGAAGTTCCTATTATAATTTTACACAATTCAGGGAAATTGGATAGTATCGCCATCGGGAAAGAAAGATGCTGCCTCGCCGTGTGTTGTTCTCTACAGCGCCAAGTGAGGATCTTTGGCGACAACATAAGCTTGACCAGGACCTGATTTTGACTCGTTTTGTGGCAATTTCGCAAGTTTAGGATTTTCCACGCTCGTATGCCAGCTTGCTCCCTTCTCCACTGCTGGCGACAGCGCTCAATCCTCTTCCAGTGGCACAACAGTATGGCCAAATAAGCACATGTCATCCTCAGAGATTAGGAGAACATTTTTGGAATACTTTCAACGCGAGCACAATCACAAATACGTGCACTCGTCTTCCGTCTTCCCTGCGGCCGGCGACACTTCGCTATTGTTTGCCAACGCCGGCATGAATCAGGTTGGGATTATGAATTGTGCGAAATTTTGTGGTTTACACCAAAAATGGTTCTTCGTTCACAGTTCAAGTCGATCTTTCTGGGCCAGAATCCGCATAATCTCAGGCGGGCGGTGAACTCTCAGAAGTGCATCAGGGCGGGAGGGAAGCACAACGATTTGGACGACGTGGGAAGGGACCTGCACCATTTGACTTTCTTTGAGATGCTCGGCAATTGGGCATTCGAGGGGGAGTATTTCAAGGTATAATGTGGAGATGTTATTTGCGGTAAATTGTCGTTCGTTTCATTGTCTGGTTACTTGAGTCTCTCTGTTGTTTGAGGCTTGATTTGTGGCCTGTGTTCACTCACATATAATTCATAAATTTGGCCTGTATTTGCTATATGCTTAATGTATCTTCTAGCGCGAAATCTGTCACTGGTCCTGGCAATTGCTCACAGAGGTCTATGGGCTTCCCAAAGAGCGTCTGTACGTCACTTATTTTGGCGGCGATTCACATTTGGATTTGGCCGCGGATCTGGAGTGTCGCGAGGCCTGGCTGGAAGTTGGGTGGGTATTACGGTATTTCAACATTTCCTGAAAGTTCCTCCCTCCCTCCCTCCTCCCTCCCGTTCCCTCTCCCTCAAACCCCAACCAACTTCAGGCTTCCACCTGACAAAGTGGTCCCCTTCGGGTTGGAGCACAATTTCTGGGAAATGGGCCCCACGGGGCCCTGCGGACCCTGTAGCGAGATCCATTTCGATTGGGAACCTCAGAATCTGGCCAAAGACACGGGTTTTTGTCGTGCCAAGATGGTCAACGACCCTCTGTACCCGGCCCTGGTCGAGGTCTGGAACCTGGTCTTCATCCAGTACAACAGGTATGGGGGAAAGGATTTTGTAAAAGTGAGAGCAAGAATCGTTGTCCAATATTATCTGAGAGTGAATAGGGTCTGGCGAATACCTTTGGCCATCAATCGTCCACCATTGTTGCAAATGGGGGGGGGGGGGGGGTGGGGGATACAGTATACATTCACCCCCGCCCCGCAAATGCAGCGAAGCGAGGACGAGTTAGGTAATTTGCAGAAATTGTTCACCTAGAATGTGTCAAAGCTTCGCCTAGGCAGTTTTGAAGTCTGACAGCCCATCACACCTACCTGCCTACCGGAAACCCTCCAGATAAGCTTATCGGAGGGGGGCATATATGGGAGGATTCACGGTATACATACTTTCTACTCTCACTCCATACCTCAAACTGCCCCTCATTTTCACACAATCCAGAGCTGAGCCCGAAGGCGCCCTCTCTCCCCTTCCCAGTCGTCACGTGGACACGGGTATGGGTCTGGAGAGACTGGTCGCCGTTATACAGGGCAAACACTCCAACTACGACACCGACCTCTTTCGGCCCCTGATTGAGGCTGTGGAGAAGGTCTGATTAATTTGGTGATTTTGAACCGCATGTTTTGGAGAATTTTTGGCGCATATTCGAAAGCGTTGCTATACAGAGTGTGCAAAAAACCGGGCACACCAACTTCATTGCTGCCGTTCTCAAGCTTCACCACGCATATCACGCCCAAATTGAGACATGAAAATACTGCAGGGTGTTCTTGCCAATTTGTGAAAATTTCATGTCTTTCGGTTCGCTTCATCGAATGACATGAAATTTTAACAGGTTGTCAAGAACACCCTGTAGTGTGTCGTTTCTCAATTTGGGCATGAAAGTTTAGTGAAGCTTGAGGACGGTGGCCATGAAGTTGGTGGGTCCGGCTATTTCACTCCGTAAATTCTACCATCGGATGCCAAACATATCAGCCACTATCAGTGATTCATTGGATTTCCAAATTTCAGCGCGTGCCCCATCACATCCCGCGCTACGGAGGCACTGTGACCGGGCCTAGTGCGGTGTTCGACGCGGCCTATCGTACTGTAGCGGACCATATTCGAACTCTGGTCGTCGCCTTGAGCGACGGTGGCGAGTTTTCCGATAGGGGACAGGGGTGGGCTCATAATTAATCGATTTCTGCAAAATTGTGGAGTGAATTAAATATGTGAAAATTTCAGCTTCATTCTGCGCAAAATCCTGCGTCGCGCTGTGGGCAGCCTAATTGTGAAGTTGAACGCACCCCCTGGCGTATTATCGGATTTGGTGCCTTTGGTCGTTGATTCCTTGGTAGGTTTCCGAACGAAATCGATTAATTTTTGTTTCGTTTATTACAATAATTCGCGCGTTTTCAGGGCGACACATTCCCAGAAATCGGGGCGGATCCCAATAAAGTCGCGGCACTCATAGAGGAGGAAGAGACAGAATTTTTGACGAAATTGGCCGCCGGCTTTAGACTATTCTCCGAGGGAGTGGAGAATTTGAAAGAAGGGGATACAGTACCCGGTGCGTGACTTGCGTGGTGGTTGATTCATTGTGCCAAGCGCATTACTTCATGTTGGATTTTGAAGTTAGAATGTTACACAACTTGCTGTTGCTTCAATGCTCCATTACTGCAGCCGACATTTGCGATTAAGGTAAAAGAATTATCATATTTAGGCGATCTCGTGTGGCGCCTATTCACCGAGTGGGGCAATCCCATTGATCTGATCGAGATATTCGCTGAACACAAAGGGTTAACCGTCGATAGTGCCGCCTTCGAGAGCAGAAGAGTAGCATGGGTGGGTGACTGACAGGAAATGGAGTTTTTTTATTTCAAATTAAGATACAATCGATTTTATTGTTATTATAGCAAGCCGAGCCTGAGGTTTCGTCGGAGAGAGCTCGAGAAGCGTGACGCAATACGTGATAGTAGTATGCAGCGATTGCAAATGGATTCTAAAATTGAGTGCGAAAGGGACTTTGGCGTAAAAAATTTTCAACTAATCTCCAGCGCGTCTGGCTGTTTTGTCTACAAAACAATAACAACGCAACCCATATCACACAGCGCGAAAGCGAACAAGGGGACACGAGACGCACATAGGTACTCAATCGACAACGAAGGAAGACTAGACGAGAAACTTGATAGACCTTTTGGTATTGTTTATGCGCGCGATGCAACGCACCCAATATTAGCGCTTCTAGAACGAGTTTGCGCCAGAACACTTTCTCAAAAGGACAACAAAATTAACGACACACATCACAGGTCGCAGGCGTGGAATGAGACAACACCCAACTAAATCCCAATAAATAGGCCCCACAGGCGATTCATAGATCATCGAAAATGCCCCGGGGCGGTTCGTAGGTCGTCGACGCGCGCTGCGACGACGACGACGACTGTTGTGGTTGTTGTTGCGCCGTCGCAGTCGGCTGCATGCGCGGTACTATGGGCGCCTTATCGTCGTCGTCGTCGTTCTCGAGCCACTCTGAAATTGTGACTACTGTAGCATTTTGAATGGGCCACGCGTGGCGGATTCAAATCAAATCGTAACACAAGTTACGCCATAGGGTGACATTGGTTATCCGAAAACATCGAAGCGATTTGATTCGAAGCGTTCGCTCGTATCGCACTTCCAACAAGTTCTCATGCATTACACTTCTATCCAAGAACCAATATAGCACAATTTTAGCACAAAAATCCACCAAAAACCTCACAGTCAGACCTCTTCTCCTGTCCCTCTTGAGTGGGGTGGTCGAGTTGTCGTCGTCGTCGTCATCGTCGTGGTCGTCACGACGCGTGTTCAGTTTGCCCTTCCAAAACTGGTGTCGCGCCTCGCGATTGGCCAGCCGTTGGGCGCGGCTGCGCTCTGAATAAGCTACCGTAATCGGTTGCGCGTCGGCAATAGTGACATGGCAAGGTTTCGCTTTGTGACAGCGAATAGGTATGCACACTTACGCAATGCAAAACGAGACACTACGCAAGCTCTCGAAACGAAAACAATGTACAAACGCGAGTTACGAAGTATGTAAGCAAGAGATCGAGCATCGTTCTAATCACATCCGGTCCTCTGCTGACAGATCACTGATTGTAAATTCGCGTGTCATAATCGTCAATCAATCCGATAGTAAGGGTGTGTCATAGTACATAGTTTCGTGTTAAGAAGTCAGTTTGTCTGAAAGTACCCTCCTAGATAGTATGACACTCTGAAAATACAGTATTCCAGCTAGGGACAATACTCAATACAAAATTTCGCGCGTCGCAAATATCCGTTGCACATAACTTTTGCTACAACGTCCAACGCGTCGCTTTCCAACTAAATTCCGCAAAACATAGCACAAATTCTCCAAATAATAACTCATAAAATGCCACACCCACCCAGATTTACTAGCGCCCGTCCACCCTGTACCATATCCAGGGTTATCTGGTCGTCTGCGTCCACGAACTGATCGATTCCCAGAGAGTTCAGTAGTCTCGAGCCCAGTCGGAAGTAGGTGCCCAGACACAGTAGAACCACTGCCATGGGGAAGTAGAGATTGAAGCCGCTCGCGATCAGACCATTGAGAACGTCCATGTGACCCATCAGCTGAAGAATTGAGAATGCATTGTCAGGGTGAGGGATGGAGGGAGGGGAGGAAGGGGGAGGGAGGAAGGGAGAAGGGCGTGGGAGGGAGGGTGGGAGGGAGAGAGGAAGGGCTGGCACACGGCACTCTATACTCAACGAGTTCTTTTCACCAAAACCACTGAAATTCCACTATGTCAATGGCCCACCCTAGTGAAAGCGGTCTCCTGACTGATGGTGTCGCTGGTCACGTGACTGTCCATGTGGATCATTCCGAGAAAGTTCAGGCACAGCGGCGGCGTCAGACGACACAGGAGCCTGTGACACAGAAGTGACAATGACATTAAATTAATGAAATCTACATGTGCGTTTTGATAAATGACACTCTCACAAGGATATCGCAAAACTCACATGGCGCTGAACAGGAGGCTGTTCTCGTCCGTCTGGTGGTGGGGGTCCAGGTGGTAGTACTTGTACAGTCTCAGCTTGAAGACCGTATAGTAGGCGCAGACGCAGAGATAGGCTATCATTATGACGCTGCCCAGCTCTATGAAGAGATAGCTGTGGGCCATGGCCGCCCACTGTACCACCAGAGCGGCCAGAGAGAGTACAGGGTGGGTCAGGAAGAACAGGCACTCGGACCAGACGACCAATGCCGACATGCAGGCCAGGAATACGCCAAGAACGCGTAGAAGAGGGCCTTTGCAGCGGCACTCCCAGTACCACTCTGGAAGTGGGATGGAAAGAGTGAGAAATAGGAAGTCGCAGCGCCGAAAATTTCCAACTTATTCTCTGACCAACTACAGAACTGCGCCACTCTACTAGGTACTCTAGACTACGTGTGAATGTCTACAGCACCATTCTGCACAAAACCATTGCCTGCAAGTTCGAAAATCAAGTCATGCAATACTCTGCTAGCGTCGCCATTGCAACCTCCCACACATTTCAAACTCAAGCATTCTTCAACTGACCCAAATGCGCTGACTGTTCTAGTGAACACACTTTTAAAAACAAGGATTACGTGCA
>JASAMZ010010543.1:0-15997 GCA_030248115.1 Linhomoeus sp. GSCO2_2
GGCAGGCAGGCAGGCAGGCAGGCAGGCAGGCAGGCAGGCAGGCAGGCAGGCAGGCAGGCAGGCAGCCAGGGAGGCAGGCAGGCAGGCAGGCAGTCAGTCAGGTAGGCAGGCAGGCAGGCAGGCAGGCAGGCAGGCAGGCAGGCAGGCAGGCAGGCAGGCAGGCAGGCAGGCAGGCAGGGAGGCTGGCAGGCTGGCTGGGAGGCAGGCAGGCAGGCAGGCAGGCAGGCAGGCAGGCAGGCAGGCAGGCAGGCAGGCAGGCAGGCAGGCAGGCAGGCAGGCAGGCAGGCAGGCAGGCAGGCAGGCAGGCAGGCAGGCAGGCAGGCAGGCAGGCAGGCAGGCAGGCAGGCAGACAGGCAGGCAGGCAGGCAGGCAGGCAGGCAGGCAGGCAGACAGACAAACAGGCAGGCAGGCAGGCAGGCAGGCAGGCAGACAGGCAGGCAGGCAGGCAGGCAGGCAGGCAGGCAGGCAGACAGGCAGGCAGGCAGGCAGGCAGGCAGGCAGACGGCAGGCCAAGGTTTTACAAACAGTTAACAAAATCTTGAGTATGGTGTTTCCCGAGGTGCGTGTTTGTGTAATGGAAACAAGCTGTGTGTATTAATAAAAAGTTCAACCTATACTCTGTGTCTGTCAAATTTTGGTGAACAGTAACTTTGTACACATCGCTACCCGCATCTAGAGAAACCATCGTGAGACTGTGTACTCTCATACCAAGTGCAGCTATCCGCACTATACGGTTGTTGTCTGTACAGCTGATCTAAAGCTCAGTGATATCGCCGTGTTCGCTGTATGACATCGGCATGATACGACGCCGTTTATCTGATGTTTCCTACCTGTGTGAAAACGTCACATCCAACAAAAAACTTGCCAAAATTTGATGCTCCTGCATCAATAAACAAAGTTTTGGCAATTTATGAAATTTTGACATTTCTGTCATGTTTTGAACATTTTCTATTAAATTCAACATTTGACCACATATGTCACATGTCTTACTTCAGTGCCACGTACGGACACACACACGGACAGACAGACATTGTCATCCGTATATATGTTGTAGTCAATGCCCGTCTTCAGTCAATGCCCGTCTAGACGGCCATCGCCTGATGCGTCAGTCAATCCCCATCTTCCTTGGCAAAAGACGGCCAGCGCCTGGTGCGTCAGGCGATAGCCGTCTTCTGCTCGAAAAGACAGCCAACGCCTGATGGACCAGTCAATTGCCGTCTTCAAAATGAAAGCTGTCGTAAGCGCTAGCAGAGGGAAGGGGCACGGCCGGCCTGAGCAGGAGGTGAAGTAGATGGAGGAGTATTTTTTATTCCATTTGCTGTTTGCAAGTTGCAACTCGGCCGGCGTCGCGCCTGGCGGGTCTCAGCTGAGGCTTAGCGAGACCACCAACTTCAGGGCGCGTTCGCACCCTGAAGTCGGTCACCGGTCGCGTTTAGCCTAAGCTTCGGCCCGCCAGACTGCGACGCCGACTGACTCTTGTGCACTGCGGGCGCAGGCCGACCCTAAGCATAGCCTGATTTCAAAGGGATACACTGTGACGGAAACTAAAACAGAGAACGAAAAGATGGCCATCGACTGACGCATCAGGCGATTGCCGTCTAGACGGCTGCGGCCTGCTCGACCAGACCAGGCGATGGCCGTCTAGACGGGGATTGACTGACGCATCAGACGATGGCCGTCTAGACGGGCATTGACTGAAGACGGCCATCGCCTGTGACATACACCTCGCCTGTTGCTGTCACATAAGAGGAAATTTTATTATTAAATTCCCAGTACTTTCGGTGTTTTTTCGCCGCCCCCCAGGGCGGCGAGTATATATACGGACGCTAATGTCTGTTCGTGTGTGTGTGTGTCTGTCTGTCTGTCTGTGTCAAACAACTAAACATGACGGTTAGTGCCACCCGATGGAGTCGAATGCGCTGAGTAACGTGCCGTTGTCCGTTTCTGTTGCTAATTTCGCTATTTCGAGATATTTACAATTAAAATTCGAAAATGTCAAAAATGACACTTTTATTTACAAGTCGTATCGAGAAAGTTTTTGCTGAAATGGAAAGGGCATAAGACGCGATGAATTTGTGACATAGTTTCGGATTTTGGAATTCACGAAATTAGGGATATTTTCAAGGTTTTTGTCAAAATTCCCAAATTTCGACAAATTCAAACAGCTTAAATTTCAAAACTTCTTTGCACCGATGTATCGAGCATAGTCTGCCAAGTATTTATCAAATAGATTCAGCGAATATAATTAATGAAATTAAGGATATTTTCAAGGATTTTTACAAAATCCCCAAATTTCGACAATTTCAAACGGCTTAAATTTTAAATTTTTTTTGCACGGATGTATCGAACATGGTCTGCCAAGTATTTAGCAAATAGTTTCAAATTTTACAATTAACGAAATTAGGGATATTTTCAAGGGTATTGCCAAAATTCCCAAATTTCGACAATTTCAAACGGCTTAAATTATAAATTTTCTTCACATGGTTGTGTCCGGCATTGTCTGCCAAGTATTTAGCAAATAGTTTCAGATTTTGTAATTAACGAAATTAGGGATATTTTCAAGGGTTTTGTTAAAATTCCCAAATTTCAACAATTTCAAACAGCTTAAATTTGAAAACTTTTTTGCACGGATGTATCGAGCATAGTCTGCCAAGTATTCAGCAAATAGTTTCTGATTTTATAATTAACGAAATTTGGGATTTTTTCAAGGATTTTGTTAAAATCCCCAAATTTCGACAATTTTAAACAGCTTAAATTTCAAAGGTTCTTTGTACGGATGTATCGAGCATAGTCTGCCAAGTATTTAGCAAATAGTTTCAAATTTTATAATTAACGAAGTTAGGGATATTTTCGAGGTTATTGTTAAAATTTCCAAATTTCGACAATTTCAGGCCCTAAGCCCAAAAGAATAGGGCGTCGTCCCATTTATGCCCTTTACAATAGGGCGTCGTCCCATTTATACCCTTTTCAATAGCGCGTCGTCTCATTTAGACGCTTTTATTGCACTGTGTACCTGCGGCGAATTTCTCTGATCCATTTATGGATCAGTTGCCACAATTACAAGCGCAAAGTGTGCCTGCGGCGAATCATCTGATCCATACGTGGATCAGGTACCACGAACAAATCCAAGACCAATTGCGGCTATACCCCACCAGATTGTCGACTAAATGTCTAGCGGCACTTCACTATCCAGTGTACATTCTCGCGCACACGCTCTCAAGTTTACACTGATGCCAACGTGGTGCCAGAGTTTTTACACAAAGCTTGTTTCGCCCGCCCTCAGGCGGGCGAGACTGTACGAGAGCTCGGCGTGCGTGCGTGCGTACGTGCGTACGTACGTGCGTGCGTAACGCTCTCGGATCTCAGCGTTGGAAAGACGTAGAGAGACGATCTTGGGCTCTGCGGATAGGTCTCGACTCACTGATCATTCCGCTAAGAGAAGTCGAGATTCAAAAGTTTGAATTGCGCGCGCTACAGTAACCCGAAGGTCAAAACGCAAAACGGCTCTAACTCGCTCGTGTTACGTCGTAGAGCGGCAATCGACACGTCAGGTGAAAGCTCTCGACGTACTCTTTCATGCGTCTGCAAAAGTTTTTTCAATTACGCAAACACGCACCGCGGAAAACGCCATTCTCGGCATTTTGACGCTAAATTCGCTCTAACGCGCTCAACTTGCGTCGTAGAGAGACGATCTCGAGCTTTTTGGATAGCTCCCGACTCACTGATCATTTGTTCTCCCATTGGTCAAAACTCAAAAGTTTGAATTTCGCGAGTTACAGTAACTCGAAGGTGCAAAAGCACAAAACGGCTCTAACTCGCTCGTCTTAGAGTGGCAATTGGCACATCAGGTGAAAGCTCTCGGCGTGCTCTTTCACGCGGCAGCAAAGATTTTTCAATAACGCAAGGACGCATCGCACACAACGCCATTCTCGATATTTTAACACTAAGATCGCTGTTTGCTAGTGCAGATGTGCGACACGGTTTGATTGCTCGTAGTGCGCTGTTTTGTGACCTGTCAAGTGTTTGCCAAAACTTTTACAACTTTTTGTCACTTTTTTTAAAAACGTTGCTTGAAAGAGGGATGTTCTTTCTCTAAAAGCCAAATCGCGGGCGAAATCAATATTGCTATGCAATACCCTCTTGCGAAGCGGGGGCTCATGAAGCGGAGCATGCGGGCGATGAACTCTCGCACTCTCTACAGAAAGAACGCAACTCTTTGCAAAGTCAGTCAGAATACAAACTCAACTTTTTAATACCGGAGCTTGTTGGGGGATGCTTGCCAGAGAGGAAATTTTCCTATTGAATTCCCAGTACTTTCGGTGTTTTTGGGGGATGCTTGCCAGGAAGAGGTTTTTTAAATGTCTACAACACTGGGGCAGTCGTTGAAATCAACTGAATGGGTCCCCATCACGAGGTCTTGCCAAGGAAGGGCATTTACTAATGTCGTTAACCATAATGATGTCGTTGAAATCAACTAAATGGGTCCCCATTACGCCACACTACTCAGGGAGTGCGAGAGCTCATCGCCCGTATTGTTCCGCCTCACGAGCTCACCCTTCGCAAAAGGGTATTGCATAGCAATGTCGATTTCGCCCCGGATTCGGCTTATAGAGCAAGAAGATCCCTCTTTCAAGCAACGCTTTTCAAAAGTGAAAAAAACTCAATCTTGCTGTCGATTCCACGCATGCAAGTGCAACCCAACCCACCGATGACTGCCGACGCAGTGGAAAATTCATGGGCGTAATTCATCCTTGCCGCCTCTTTGAACTTTCCCATCGAAAAGTCATAGACTTCGGTCGAGTGCGACGCGCCCGTCCCGCCCGCGATAATAATTTTGCCTTTGTATGCTCCAACTGAACAGCCATTTCGACTGTGGGCCAGTCTGCCTCCCTTCCACGGCACGATAGAGTCTGCCTCTGGATCAAAGTAAAACACTTCGTCCCCTCTGTCTTTGCCCAGGCAGAAGAGCAATACTCCAGCCTCTTGCCCGGAGAATGAGGTTTCTGCATTGTATGCAGGTCTTCTTTCAAGAGGCAGAGAATTAATGCAAAATGGTAAATTTGTTTTACCTAGTTTAATAACAGCGTCTCGGTACACCACTGCCCCGTTCTTATGGCGTATGACGTCGCATCGGTATTGGCCTTTTTCCGACGCTCCAAAGCGACTGCAAATTGGGCAGTTGAGATATAATGTGTTATAAAATACGGAAACCAAAAGCAAAACGCAAAGCGCGCTTCAAATTCTCTGCTCTACCCAAATTGAAGTCTCCAATCGCTGACCCTTCTCAAATTCTCGTTTGCTTGCCTGCGGTCTTCTGCACACTGACGCACGCACAAACATTCTATCGCCATTATTACATCTATGTACAACAGAGCTTGTAGCAGCAAACTACTATTGGCCAATAACGCAATAAACAAACGTAGCTTCAGCAATCGGGAATGTCGTTTTCAAGGGTCGTGATACTTAACTTCGTGCTATGGGATTTTTTCGCCCGCCCTCAGGCGGGCGACACCATACGAGAGCTCGGCGTGCGTGCGTCCGTACGTGCGTACGTGCGTCACGCTCTCAGATCTCGGCGTTGGAAAGTCGTAGAGCGGAGATCTTGGGCTCTACGGATAGGTCTCGACTCACTGATCATTCAGCTAAGAGGTTTCGAAGTTCAAAAGCTTGAATTGCGCGCGCTACAGTAACCCGAAGGTGAAAACGCAAAACGGCTCTAGCTCGCTCGTCTGACGTCGTAGAGCGGCAATCGACACGTCAGGTGAAAGCTCTCGACGTGCTCTTTCATGCGGCTACAAAACTTTGTTCAATTACGCAAATACGCACCGCTGAAAACGCCATTTTCGGGAATTTGACGCTAAGATTGCTCTAACTCGCTCAACTTGCGTCGTAGAGAGACTATCTCGAGCTTTTTGGATAGCTCCCGACTCACTGATCATTTGTTGTCCCATTGGTCGAAACTCAAAAGTTTGAATTTCGCGAGTTACAGTAACTCGAAGGTGCAAAAGCACAAAACGGGTCTAACTGGCTCGTCTTACGTCGTAGAGCCGCAATCGACACGTCAGGTGAAAGCTCTCGGCGTGCTCTTTCATGCGGCTACAAAAGTTTGTTCAATTACGCAATCGCGCACCGCGGAAAGCGCCATTCTCGGGATTCTGACAATAAGATCGCTCTTTGCAACCTAGACAGAAGTGCGACACGGTTTGATTGCTCGTAGTGTGCTCTTTTGTGCTCTGTCAATTGTTCGCCAAAACTTTTGCAAGTTTTTGTCACTTTTTTTAAAGCGTTGCTTGAAAGAGGGGTGTTCTTGCTCTAAAAGCCAAATCGCGGGCGAAATCAATATTGCTATGCAATACCCTCTTGCGAAGCGGGGGCTCATGAAGCGGAGCATGCCAGCGATGAACTCTCGCACTCTCTGCAGAAAGAACGCAACTCTTTGCATGCCAGTCAGAATACAAACTCAACTTTTTAATACCGGAGCTTGTTTCAAACTCTGCCTGTGTAATCTGTGTCCGTGTCAAGCTGACGAGCTAGAGCTATGTAGTTTAAGTACTTTGGGAAGGGGCTAGCATGCTCCCTATTATTATGTATGTTTTTGAACAGTCAGTGCTGTGAGAAACTGTGTGGCTGTGGACATGGTGCGCCACGGTGAACATACGGTGTTAATCAGCCAATTACTAAAGTTTTGATGAGGCGACTGAAACAGTGTTGTCACACTAATAGGACATATCCATACTCTGCCTAGATGAAAAATTTCACGCCTTGTGGTCGTGTCGTAATGATGCGCAAGAAAGCAATCGTTGTCCACGCCATGTCGCCATGGCAATCCCAATGTTTGTGATTAACGTTTACGTACCTGTGTGCAGTCCTTGATCCAGGGGTGACCATAGATACTATTTAAATGGGTGGCCAGCCCTATTTAAACAGAAACTGAACCACCACAAACACTTTCGTTGTAAGTGAGATAGTAAAACTAATTTCAATACGCACTACTGAATCTAGTTTCAGTGCCAATTTCAGCATTTTATGTGTTTCTTTGGCTCATCTCAGGATAATTTGGTGTATTGCATGCTGACGATGACTAAAATAGATCGAAATCGACCTTACAATCAGCAACTCTGAAACGCGTGCTAGACAGAATGGCACGAACTCTCCACATCCATGAGCATCGTGATACTGAAACTCCGTTTCAACAACTGAAACTAACTCAAAGAGAATACTACTCAAAGAGAATTACTGAAACTGAAACTTTGCTATGGTCACCTATGGCATCTAAGTTCAGACATCTGCCCTCAGCGCTTCAAAGGGCGTTTCAGTCGCCTTGTCTAAGCGAAGGCCAATATTTAGCTGACAAACATCGTAGGTTTATAGTGGGTCACCCTGCAGACACCAAACTAAAAGTCTGGATTACAGTGTCAGTGTGTTGGACCTCTCGTCGTCTTCGACACAGACAGACGTTCATTTGCAGCAACGACGGTGTCGTCGACCGCCACAAGTTTAGGACGTCCCCTTCGCATGAAGTACCAGGCGACCTCAAAGAAAGCTACGGCGGTTGGCCCTTCCACAGAAAGCGAGGCTACATATGTGGCTTGGTTTGACTCGCGTGGATTCACAAACGAGCTGCCATCACTACCCGCATACCGTGTATTTCTCCTCCATGCCGCTACGCACGACGCAGTGCAGAGTGTAAGGATTGCCCATGGTCGCACTTTTATCATCCTGCTGAGTAACCGCTACATTCGCCGATGGTTCGTCGATCAAGATGCCTTGCAGCAACCTCGGTTCGGAAGCACCGACTAAACAAGTGATGTGATTTAGCGGGCGATGTTGACAATTACTGCAGAACAGCAGACAAACTTTTGTGGCATAAAACTTATTGTTGGGGATTGTCGACTTTTTCGAACGGAAAGCCTTCGCAGCCGGCTGAAGGTTAGCTTGTACTAATGGTACTAGTACTTATTTTGCGCAAAAAATATTCGCGGATAGAAGACCAGGTGCTGCGACACCGTTGAAAATTTTTTTCAGTCGGAAGTTGCTGTTTTACAGTATGCTGATCATTGCATTAGCGCGGTTGATCAGTTGCTTGTCTAGACTCAATCAAACAATAGATGCCCTCCAAAGCTGGTGAAACTGTCTGATTGGTTAGTAGGCAAGTCCCACCGTGTGAAGGCTGCAGAGAGGCGAGGCACATGGCACAGACTACTGAAATGGCTCTAGCTATCAATCGAAGCTGCATGTTGCTTTGCTCACTCTTTGAAGACTGCGAAACGCCAGAACGAGTCTGACGGATGCAGTGACCGCCGTCGCAGGTATATATGTGACTGAAATCCTTTCAATGAAAGCTGTTGCGACAAATTCCTCATGCAACAGCACTTGTGCGATCACCAGCAGTTACACTCCAGTGAGTGCTTCGGACGAAAGCTGCTCTCCTTCGAAAACAGCAGAGGATTTCGCAAACAGCAGTACTCTGAGAACAATGCTTCTTCTCTTAGCAAAAAACTCATGAGAAGCAAATAATGACGCTCAGACAGTAGCTCCGCAGTTTGTTCTGCGACCAAGCAACGATGCTTGTGTATAGTTTGCCCCGACACTTGGCTTTACCTCTTTACTGGTAAGACGTTGCTGAAGAAACAACAGACGCAATGTGACACAGGTGAATGAAACACAATACACTGTAGGCAACATAATTATCGACTCGTGAGCCGTGAGTGAATGCGTACACAAATCGCATTGCGCTCAAATCGAGTTCTTCGGCAGAGCCAG
Organism: Linhomoeus sp. GSCO2_2; assembly: GCA_030248115.1. Taxonomy (NCBI): domain Eukaryota; kingdom Metazoa; phylum Nematoda; class Chromadorea; order Monhysterida; family Linhomoeidae; genus Linhomoeus; species Linhomoeus sp. GSCO2_2. The sequence goes on from JASAMZ010010543.1 coordinate 8,764, forward strand.
CGCTCGGTGATGCGTTTTCAACGGGCGAACCAGCCGCTCCTTCTTCAATTCCCAGTGGTTGTTGAAGCAGTCGTACTTTTCTATGGTCTTGACCGGCACACTTTTCATACTCTCCGCGTCGATCGCTTTGCCTCCTATGGCGTGCAGATCTCCATTGGCCACCACCATTTGAAGCTGACTACGCTTGTTCTTCATCTGAGGAAAGGCTTGCCATCTCATCTGGAATCAACTTGGCTGTATAAGCTTCGTAAAGACAAGACAAGGCAAAGACAAGGCAATCAAAATCATCTGTTGAGGCAAACCAGTCAATTGTCTTTACGTTGTCCTCAAATGTCCTCAGTCTAGGGCACCTCCAGAACAAAGACAAAGACAGAACAAGACAATTGCCTGAATCAAGAGACAATGTACGTATGTCTGCGTTGCGTTCGAAGCTGTTGGTGACAACTTCGCCAATAGACACCTGATTTGGATCCCCCGTTGTGGCGTTGGTCGCCCAACAGTCGTTGATGACGTCGATCTCGTTCTGCGTGGTGTCTGGATCGGTGTACACGTAAGCGCCGCCACAGACGACGATTTGGTTGCCAAAGGATGCTGCTTCGAAATGACCAAATTCCTTCAGGCCTGCTCGAGAGCCATTGTCCCATCGCCCAAAGAAGGAATCTGGCGGCAGGCCGAGGTGCGGCAGCTCCTCCCAGTGGTTGTTGGCGGTGTCGTATCGCATGGCGTCACCCTTGACGTTACCAAAGCTTTCGCCAAACGGGGAAGTGTTGCGGAAAAGGTGCGACATTTTCCAGTTCGTGACCGATTGGACGCGTAGCGAGTCGTTTTGTACGCGAACTATGTACAGTACTTACTGCTCGCGTCGGCAGCATAGATTTTAAAGCGCAAATATCGGCTGCATTCGGGTTTGCATAGAAACACTTCAACAATCCTTTTGTGCAACGCATCCCAGGTAGATGTGCGACTTCGACGCCGCGGAGAAGTAGTGGACGACGCCGTCGCCGACGGTGCGAATCGGAGGTTTCGGCACGTAGCCTGCCCAGTGCTTCTCTACCAGGTCGTACATGGCGCACTCCGCCAGACTTGTAGAAGTCAGATTTGCGTAGTAGCAGACGTAGAAACCATTGTCTGTGAAGAAAGAGGCATTCCTAGCGTGCTTGAGGTGCTTTTAGACGTTTCTGTACTGAAACAGACGCCTCTGCGCTTTCTGCACTGTTACTATGCAAATTTGCCTCTTTAGCGCAACAAGAAATGGGTTTATGTATCATCAGATTTGCATAATAACAACAGCATTTGCGCAAGAGCGCAGTTTGTCGCGCAACAGGGCGAAAGTTGCGCTACGTACTGATGGCGCTGTGCATAATCCAATCGACAACGCACGACAAAACCCAGTAACTGTACACTCACTAGAATTCTTTGCGCACTCTTTGTACGCGTTTCTTTGTACACTCACTAGAATTCAATGAAACCGCCCACCGACGATCTCTCCAAACAGCAGGCGGAATGGCGTGAACGCGCTGTGGGAAGGCAGCCCTTCAAACTTCGCCTTCGATTCGAACTGCTTGCTTGACGACGCTTCCAGCACGTACAGCTCTCCAGTGAAGGTGTCGGGAGCCAGGACCACGAGCCCGCCGGAACCCCCACCCATGGTATAGTTGCCGTGGATCTCCGGCACCTTCGGGTTGAGAATGGGCGATTCCCACACCTTTCGGGTAGACTTCCTCGCGTCGTACCTGAAAGAGCTCTGCACGTCTCACGCCAAGAGAACTTTGCACAAGTTCAATTTGGTAGCAATTCAAAAGTTGAGTCAAACTCCTACATATGAGACTTTACCGAATGACTTTCGTAGCTCCGTCGGCTTCATCAACTGCGGCAATGGCTATCACCTCCTTGTTGCTAGCGCACTTCATCTTCTCCCGCTTGTCTTTGGAAATGAGGCTTTCGCAGCGCTGGTCCCAAGAGCACGTGTCGTTGACGCCGCAACCGCCTTTCAGCTTGAGGCAGTCGACGCCTGAATGCAAGGGGAAATTGTGACTAATGTTTTGAATTGTTTTGAGCTCCTACTTAGTGCTCAAATACAGTCCCAGCGAGAAATAGCGGCCGCTTTTCCCAAGAAGCGCGCGCGTGCGCGAATAAAGACGCTTTTGCGCGCGGCGCGTGTTATAGTTGTTCCATCACTGCGCTTGGTTCGACGCTCGGAAAACACACTAATGTGAAGCCAAAACGAATGGTATTTCGAGAAATTGGGAGTGCGAAAGGCCGAATAAATGTGCCCGAGTGGGCAGGTACACTGTGAGAGCTTACCAATCACTTAGTGTTCATGCGCAAACTGAGAATGGAAGAGAATCTGCACATTGGGAAAGTCCGTGATTATGACCCCTTTGGGATCGAAGCGGCTGCATTTGGCCACGAACTGTGCTTGTGTGTGACCTCTACGAGAGCGGAGACAGAGAAGAAGCTGCGCGTCTGCCTGCAGGATGTCATGAATGGCTCATCCAATGGGTGCGACTTCATCAGCCAGTCAACTCCTACACTCCGATCAACATCCGACTTCTGGACAGCACCCAAAGATCGTTTTAGCTCTTCCAGATTCAGTTGAGTGAACCTTGTGGCCTTTCGACGCCATTTCCTGTGCGAATTCTCGACTTTTGCAACATTCGCTTTACTCGACCACTCTTTGACGAAAACACTTCGTATGACGATCGACCAACGCCATGACAACCCATTTCCCTTTGGAGACATCTCTTTTCACCATCGATTGTGCGAACGGCAGCGATTATCTATTGATTTGAACGTTACGCGCGCGTGAAGCTATGTTATTCGCGCGCGAGCGCGCGCGCAGGACAGAAGCGCGCAAAAGCGGCCGCTATTTCCCGCTGGGACTGTATCACTCACGAGGTTGCTACATGGCGTCACGTTTGCAGCGAGCAACGTAGGTACATACATTTGTAGATGTGTAACACGTGTCCCAATAACATGCTGCAGCGGGCAGGCCACTGTCGCTGAATTTTGCTTGGTTGTCTTGCTTTGTTATTGCCTTTTACCTTGACCTTTTGCATTTTACCTTGAATATTATATTGTCTCGTCTTAGTCTTTGTCCTGTGTCTAGCTTTCCAACTGTCTTGTTTCTCTTGTCTTGTCATTATATTATCCTCAGATAGTTTCAAGTTGTCTCAGACGAGTTTCAGTTAACGAGAGCCACTGCTTACTGATGCGGTACAGGTTGGTAAGTATGTACCCAGGCACACTCCGTCTCTCTCAGACATCAATTGTCCCAACAAATTTGCCCCAGAATTGTCACGTAAGCACCAAATCGTAGCATGTCGAGTGGTATTGCTACACAAGGCGATGGACAAATTAAATACAATTTACTGATTTGCCCCATTCCTTCTTTTAATTGTCTTGTATTTGTCTTGTCTTTCTGACAACATTGGGCAGTCCAAATTGTCTTGCTTTGACGGACATTTCAGCCATGTCAAATTGTCTAAGACAATTGGGACAATGGCATGCCTGCACTGCAGACCCAGTACAATTTATATGTATTTTACCATATGATTCCGATTCGTTGCACAGGCTGCGGTAGCCACGGCCCAACCACATGCGGACTTCCTTGGCTTCTGCTTCTGATGCGTTTAAGATCTCCTTCAAAACCTCGACAGTCGTCATCTCGACAATTGGTACAAAGCTCATTCGGATAGGCATTGGACTGAATTTTTGCGTAGCCCATGCGGCGGCGTCGCCATTGGACGGTGGCACAGAACTGAAACGCGTTCGTTCTCAGTCTTGTCTGCTCTCGTGGAAGCGAGTGCATCGTTGCCGATTGCTGTGTCCAGGGCAGCGAGAAGCTACATATTTGTGGCAATACCACAACCAATTTCACACGCATAAGGTCAAACCATCCCCAATCCATCACTCTGACTAGAGTGCCTCCTTTCCCCTTTCTCCTTCCCTTCTTCTCACCTCTTTCTCCTTTCCCTACTCTTCTATCACTTCTTCTCACGCAGCATACCATTATTTTATCTTCTCATATCTCATCTCATCACATCTCATCTCATCTCGTCTCATCTCATCTCATCTCATCTCATCTCATCTCATCTCATCTCATCTCATCTTATCTTATCTTATCTTTTCTTATCTTATCTTATCTTATCTTATCTTATCTTATCTTATCTTATCTTATCTTATCTCTTTTATTTCTTATCTTATCTTATCTTATCTTATCTTATCTTATATTATATCTTCTCTTCTCTTCTCTTCTCTTCTCTTGTCTTGTCTTGTCTTGTCTTGTCTTGTCTTGTCTTGTCTTGTCTTGTCTTGTCTTGTCTTGTCTTGTCTTGTCTTGTCTTGTCTTGTCTTGTCTTGTCTTGTCTTGTCTTGTCTTGTCTTGTCTTGTCTTGTCTTGTCTTGTCTTGTCTTGTCTTGTCTTGTCTTGTCTTGTCTTATCTTATCTTATCTTATCTTATCTTATCTTGTCTTATCTTATCTTATCTTATCTTATCTTATCTTATATAATCTAATCTTATCTTATCTTATCTTATCTTATCTTATCTTGCCCCCCCCCCCCCCCTACACCGTTTGCGAGCAAATATATACTGTAGATCATCCAATATGCCCCCCCCTCCCCTCCTCTTCTGCTACGCCTCGTAGAGCATGCCCCGACGAAGATGGGGAAGGAGAGGGGAGGAGGGTGGGGGGAAGGGGAAGCTTGCCGGAGCCACGCTCACGGTACGTATCTGCTTCATTAAATTTGCGGATTTAGGCTCTCGGGTTTTCAGCAGGCCAGGCACGCTTTTCAAACCAAGTCGCGCGGTTAAACTGACTGTCAACTACTTCAGGTCGACCCAATGAAGGAGCTGGTGACGAAGTCGAGCAAGAAGGAGAACGACCTGAAGGAGCACTTTCTTACCCGTCACGGGGCGATGTCTGTGACGGAGGCCGTCTGCTACCTGATGCAAGTGATGATCAACGCCAACGACTTGCCGCCTTTCACAGACGGATTTAAAAACACGCTAAAGAAGCTTTCGAAAAGAATCGGCAAAGGGGAAGAGGAGGAGAAGGAGGCCTTTCGTGAATTCATCGACACGTTCGGCACTCACTATAGTAAAAGGACGACGATGGGCGCCAGGTGTGCACATTTATCGATCAGCAGACATGGCTCTTTAACTGCCAAACCAGATTGAAATGGCATAACGTACCATAAGCTTGCAAAAGGCATGCGCACAGTTTTGTGAATTAAAACTGCTTATCGAAGCCGAGGCTTGTCTGGGATCTAATGGGGGTCCCGCCTCCTCCCCCCCCCCCGCCCCCAAAAAACCATCCTATGTAGACGTACTGCGGTTGTCGGCTTTGCTTGCTGAATCACTTAATCGCAGTACCCTCTCACAGGGTGACCAATAGAAACTCACTTTAGTTTCAGTTTACGTGAAATTTATGATGCTGGCAAAGTTGCACTTCCCGCTTCGGCATCAGTTATCAGCTTTCCTCATGAGTTTTAGCAACTGAAACTGAGTTTTAGTTATTGAAGGTCCCGAATATCATAATGAATTGTCTAAGTCAACGCTCAGCTATAGCCAGCCTTCCTACATATTTTGGCACAATACTACAAACAACGTTGGGAGGTAATAATTCAGCATCAGATAGTAGCCGCGAGTTTCACTTGCAGTTTCAATTTCTTTCAGCGTCAGTGTCAGCTTCGATTCAGTTTCAGTTTCACCAGACTGTAGCTCAAATTGAAACTAAACTACCGTAGTTTAAGATTTTTTGCCAAACCTAACCTAGCCTCTCACAGATATCGCCGTGAGACGCTCTTCACCAACGACGAGCGTCAGAAGCTGTCGAGTCACGAGACGACTGACTGCGCCATCACAATGAGTGCCAACCGGACCAGTCGACTCAATCCGTTTGGTCTGAAGGTCGAGAGAGACACGCAGGAGAAATGCGACAAGCTGGGATTGGGCCAGAGGGACGTCGTGGGCAACAGCCTGCGACGCGTCACTGAAATCACCTATGGGTAAGATACAGGGAAGTTCCAGGCAGGCGAGTGTGAAGATAAGCTAAGCAAGATGATAAGCTAAGATCAAGTGGGGAGTGAGTCGGCAAGTCGGTGATGAGTAGTGAGTGAGTAAGATTAGATTAGATCAAGTCGGTGCGGTGAGTAGTGAGTCAAGCGAGTATAAGATAATCATGAGATAAGATAAGACAAGAACGAGCGAGACGACAAGACAGACAGACAGACAGACAGACAGACAGACAGACAGACAGACAGACAGACAGACAGACAGACAGACAGACAGACAGACAGACAGACAGACAGACAGACAGACAGACAGACAGACAGACAGACAGACAGACAGAGACAGACAGACAGACAGACAGACAGACAGACAGACAGACAGACAGACAGACAGAGACAGACAGACAGACAGACAGACAGAGAAGAAGAAGAAGAGAAGAGAAGAGACCAGAGACTTTATCCCAGTGCCGAGCGTTCCGCCACTATTCCTAATTTTGGAACGCTGATGGAACGCGGTCCTCCCTAATTTGGGAGAAAAATTTTGAACCTGGCCAAGGCCAAAGTGCCAAATTTCGACACTCAAAAAAATTTTGCCCAGTTCTGTCTGTATTGACTGTCAAAATGTAGCCTCATTTTGAACGTCAAAAGTGCATCTATATCAAAATTTTGTCTGACAAAATTCGTACAAGCTGTTGGTCAATCTACAGCTTGATTTACACAAAGTTTGTCTTTAAACCACACGTACAATGCGGTTTTACTGTTTTCCACTCCGCAAATGGTGTATTTTGTCTTATTTGATCACAGAAGTGTAATGCGGCATGCAATCTTGTGAGTTTTCAGGAGAATGCAACTTTTCTACCCTCATTTGGCCATTATTTTGGGCAGCAACACGAGTTCAAATTTTGTCCGACAAAAAATTGGTTTGACAGTCAAAACTGGCCAATGGCGCAAATTTTTTTGTCTGACAGAACAATTTGACTGTCAAAACGGCCTTAGGCCAAAGTCCCGAATTTTGACAGTCAAAAAAAATTCGTCCATTTTTTTGGCGGTCAATATTTTTGACGGTCAAAACTCGGACCACCCCCTAGAACGCTGATAGAACGCTGAAGCCTGGAACGCTTGTCAATGGGTTATTGGCGACGTTTCGCTGGCTTATCAGCCAGCTTCCTCAGGCCAAACCCAACACTTCTGTGTTTGGGTACTTATTTTTTTAGTAGCAAT
>JASAMZ010010544.1:0-37380 GCA_030248115.1 Linhomoeus sp. GSCO2_2
TCTTTAATAGAACCAGTATCCGGGTGATTCTAATATTGCTAAGCAATACCAACTTGCAACGGAAGAACTCGTAAAGCGAAGCACTAATAGAAACAAGCTCTAACATGCTGTGTGTGTAAAAAGTTCAACCTATACTTTGTGTCTGTCAAATTTTGATGAACAGTATAGTGAACCTTGTACACATCGTTACCCGCATCTAGAGAAGGCATCTTGAGACCGTGTACTCTCATACCAAGTGCAGCTATCCCCACGATACGGTTGTCTGTACAGCTGATCTAAAGCTCGCTCAGTGATATCGCCGCGTTTGCTATATGATATTGGCCATGATACGACGCCGTTTATCTGATGTTTCCTACCTGCGTGAAAACGTCACATCCAACAAATAACTTGCCAAAATTTGTCTTGTCAAGTGCTCTTGTCATACCTTTCTATTCTACGTTCACATTCATCAATAAACAAAGTTTTGGCAATTTATGAAATTTTGACATTTCTGTCAAATTTTGAACATTTTTATCAAATTTAACATCTTAACAAATTTTCATCTAAAATTTTCATTTTCATCGCGGTCTATGCCCTTGCCATATTTGAAGAAATTTTGCCGCTAACCCATCAAACGAAAAAGCCGATTTTTGCCATTTTTTCGCCCGGCCTCAGCCGGGCGACACCCTAGGAGAGCTCGGCGTGCGTGCGTGCGTACGTACGTGCGTGCGTACGTACGTAACGCTCTCGGATCTCGGCGTTGGAAAGACGTAGAGAAACGATCTTGGGCTCTACGAATAGGTCTCGACTCACTGATCATTCCGCTAAGAGAAGTCGAGATTCAAAAGTTTGAATTGCGCGCGCTACAGTACCCCGAAGGTCAAAACGCAAAACGGCTCTAGCTCGCTCGTGTTACGTCGTAGAGCGGCAATCGACACGTCAGGTGAAAGCTCTCGACGCGTTCTTTCATGCGACTGCAAAAGTTCTTTCAATTACGCAAACACGCACCGCCGAAAACGCCATTCTCGACATTTTGACGCTAAAATCGTTCTAACTCGCTCAACTTGCGTCGTAGAGAGACAATCTCAAGGTCAGTGGATAGCTCTCGACTCGCTGATCATTTGTTCTCCCATTGGTCGAAACTCAAAAATTTGAATTTCGCGAGTTACAGTAACCCGAAGGTTTAAAACGCAAAACGGCTCTAACTCGTCTGTCTTGCGTCGTAGAGAGGTGATCTTGAGCACCTTGGATAGCTCTGGACTCATTGATCATTTGTTCTCCCGTTGGTCAAAACTCAAAGTTTGAATTTCGCGAGTTACAGTAACTCAAAGGTCCGAAAACGCAAAACGGCTCTAACTCGCTCGTCTTACGTCGTAGAGCGGCGATCGACACGTCAGGTGAAAGCTCTCGACGTGTTCTTTCATGCGGCAGCAACAATTTTTAACATTACGCAAACACGCACCACGGGAAACGCCATTCTCGAGTTTCGAACACTAAAATCGCTCTAATTCGCTTGATTTGCGTCGTTGAGAGGCGATCTCGAGCTCAGTGGATAGCTCACGACTCACGGATTATTTGCAAAACTTGCTCTGTCATATGTATGGCAAAACTTTGACAAGTTTTTGTCACTTTTTTAAAAGCGTTGGTCAAAAGAGGGATTTTCTTGCTCTAAAAACCAAATCCCGGGCGATATCAATATTGCTAAGCAATACTCTCTTGCGAAGGGGGAGCTCGTGAAGCGGAGCAATACGGGCGATGAGCTCTCGCCTCTCTACAGAAAGAACGAAACTCTATGCAATGTCAGTCAGAATGCAAACTCAACTTTTTAATACCGGAGCTTGTTTCGCCCGGCCTCAGCCGGGCGAACCCCTACGAGAGCTTATCGTCCGTGCGTCCGTGCGTTCGTGCGTCCGTGCGTTCGTTCGTTACGCTCTCAGATCTCGGCGTCGGTAAGTTGTAGGAAGGAGATCTTGGGCTCTACGGAAAGGTCTTGACTCACTGATCATTCAGCTAAGAGACTTCGAAATTCAAAACTTTGAATTGCGCGCGCTACAGTAACCCAAAGTTTTGAAACGGGACTGTCAGATCTCGACGTTGGTAAGTCGTAGGAAGGCGATCTTGGGCTTTATGGATAGCTCTAGACTCACTGATCATTCCGCTAAGAGGTTGCGAAATTCAAAAGTTTGAATTTCGCGCGTTACAGTAACCCAAAGGTTGAAAACGGAAAACGGCTCTAGCTCGCTCGTCTTACGTCGTAGAGCGGCGTGCGATAGGTCAACTAAAAGGTATCGACGCGCTCTTTCATCCGATTTAAATTTCGACATTTAAGAGTTTGAATTTCGCGAGTTACAGTAACCTGACGTTTCAAAACGCAAGTGTCATATCTCGACGTTGGAAAGTCATAGGAAGGCGATCTTGGGCTCCACGGATAGGTCTCGACTCACCGGTAATTCCGCTAAGAAGTTGCAAAATTCAAAAGTTTGAATTTCGCGAGTTACAGTAACCCAAACGTTGAAAACGGAAAACGGCTCTAACTCGCTCGTCTTACGTCGTAGAGCGGCGTGCGATAGGTCAACTAAAATGTATCGACGCGCTCTTTCATTTGGCATTAAAGTTTCTTAATTACGCAAACACGCACCACGAAAAGAGATATTCTAGCGTTTTTAACAGAGGAATCGCTCTACCCCGCTCAGCGTGCGTCGTAGGACGACTTTGAGTTTGGTGGATAGCTCTCGACTCACTGATGATTTGTTCTTCTATTGGTCGAAACTCAAAAGTTTGAATATCGCGAGCTACAGTAACCCAAAGGTTCAAAACGCAAAACTTCTCTAACTCGCTCGTCTTCCGTCATAGAGAGACGATCTTGAGTTCGTTGAATAGGTTTCGGCACGCTGATAATTCCGTTAAGAGGAGTCGAAATTCAAAAGTTTGAATTGGGCGCGCTACAGTAACACAAAGGTCCAAAACGCAAAACGGCTCTAACACGCTCGTCTTACGTTGTAGGGCGGCGTGCGATAGGTCAACTAAAAGGTCTCGACGTGCTTTTTCACTTGGCGTAGAAATTTGGCTAATTACGCAAACACGCACCACGAAAAGCGACATTCTCGCGTTTTTAGCATAGAAATCGCTCTAACTCGCTCAGCGTGCGTCGTAGAGAGACGATCTTGAGTTGCTGGATAGATCTTGACTCACTGATCATTTGTTTTTCTATTGGTCGAAACTCAAAAGTTTGAATATCGCGAGCTACAGTAACCCAAAGGTTCAAACAGCAAATCAGCCCTAACTCGCTCGTCTTACGTTGTAGAGCGGCATTCGTTCGAACGTTTGAAAGCTTACGTTGAGGCAGTTGTTGAACACTCATTCCTAAATAAATACTTTTGTTTTTTTAAATCCTTGTCTTACGAACAACTTTGTTTGCTAAAAAAATTAATCCCGGGCGATCCCAATGTTGCCTTGCAACAACCGCTCAGAAATGTGTGTGTCTTGCTCAAAAAAAATTATCCCGGGCGATCCCAATGTTGCCTTGCAAGAACCCCTCAGAAAGGAGCGTGTCAGAAGTAGCGCATGAATAGTGGACTCCGGGCGGGCGCGCGTCATATCGGAAAGGCTTCGAAATGCTTTACGAAAGTATCCACTTTTTTCGCCGCGCCTCAGCGCGGCGAGGTGTGTATGTACGGTTGACAATGTGTGTCTGTCTGTCTGTCTGTGTGTGTGTGTGTCCGTGGCACTTAAGTAAGATATATGGCATATGTGGTCAAGTAGAGTCGAGGTCGCTGAGTACGGATCCGATGTCCGTTTCTGTTGCTAATTTCGCATTCTCGAGATATTCACAATTAAAATATGAAAATGTCAAAAATCGACTTTTTCGCCTGATGAGGTAACGGCGAAATTTCTTCGGAAATGGCAAGAGCATAGACAGCGGATAATTTGTAACATGAAAGAGATTTTTCGCAAATGTAAAATTTAATAGCAATACGCGATTATTTGTCAAAAGTCCATAAATTGACAAAATTAAAACATCATTCATTGACGAATGTAAATGTAGAAGTGGCGAGGTTATATGCCAGCAAGAATTTGTGACATGGTTCTACAGTTTTATAAAATCGCAATTTCGAGATATTCATAATTGAAGTACAGGGTGGGCCAAAAAAAGTGAGACCCCTAACTTTGCGGCCGCCGTTCCAAGCATACCCCACCTTACCTCAATTTGGTGCAACCATACAGGGTGTTGTTGATCGTCGGTACAATTTACAATTCTGTGCATCTCACGCCAAATGGCAGCTACGCGCGCACACCATGCCGAAAATTGGGTGCGGACGCGAAGAGGAGGATGGCGGCAAATTCTGAGATCATGGATTCGGGCTGTTCGATGGGGCCGCCACCCCGGCCCCCCACCTGCTGCAAGCGGGGGCCGAAACCAGATCGAATTGTCCGTTACCTCATACTCTTGCACATCACTCCTTCAGATGCCACACGCTGGTAATGGGGGACGGAGACATCCGAGACTCCACAGGACGATCTCTCAGATTAACAGAAAAGCACACGTCCCACACCCCACGAACCCTCCACCCCAACCACCCACAGCCACCCCCCCCTCCCCCCCCCCCCCCATCGGCGGCCCGCGCCCCCGCGCACAAAAAACCCCGCCGCCAACACCCCCCGCCCCAACCAGCCCTCCCGCGCCCCCAACCCCCCCCCCCCCCCCCCCTGTACAAAATGCCGAAAATCGACTTTTTCGTCTGATGAGTTGGTGGCGAAATTTCTTCAGAAATGGCAAGGGCATAGACTGCGAATAATTTGTAACACAATAGGAAAGTTGTGCAAATGTGGAATTTGACAGAAATACGCAATTATTTGTCATAAATTCCTAAATTGAGGAAAATAGGACGCCTTATTTTGATGAACCTGAATGCAGAAATGGAAAGGCTGTGCGCCAGTGAGATTATGTGTCACATCGCTGCAGGTTTTAATTGTTGCAATTTCAAGATATTTAAAATTCAATTTTAGAAAAATACAAAATCGATGCTGCTATCTCCTTGTTTATTTTCTAAGATTGCCAATGTCGAATATTTGTAGCCGAATGTGTTGAGTGGAGTGGTCAACTGTGTTGTGCGACAGAATATAGTTTTGTCATTGTCTTGCCCAAGTGACAACGTCGCAACAGAGTTGCCTTAAGTTGGTGGCGTGAGACGCAATGTAACTCCATGAATGCGGCATCGCGAAAGTCAATTGCTTCTTGCAGTGCACATTGTACTTGCGACACCGTAATACAACGATCAGTAAAACATATAAAACATCAGTAAAGCGACGCATGACAAAAACAGAGGCGACAACTACCGTATCCTTATTACTAAGCGGCCTAGAGTCTGTCCGTCTGTTTGTTTGTTTGTTTGTTTGTTTGTTTGTCTGTAAACGCTCTAGCGCTCGCTACAGTTGATGGATCGCGATGATCTATAGCTTAAACTGACCGTCAGAACACGTAGTTTTGCATCTTTGGTTTTAGAATTTTGACCGATGACTAAATTCCACATTTTTTTCGCAAATATCAGCTGCAATAGTACATTCTGAACACAAAATTCATAGCACGCTGTCACTGATGTCTGACTTCTCGCCAAAACGCTTTGCAGTGTCCTTTCACTACAGAGTTGTCGTTGTGAGACTCGAAAGTGTATTCGCAGGCACTGCATGCACTGGCAGGGACATAGAGCATCAACTGACGTTTGATTTCGCATGACTGACGTTTGATTTTGCGCCAAAAGGACTTTAGAGTGTCACCATTCACTATGGAGTTGTCGCTGTGAGATGCCAAAGTGTATTCGCAAGCACGCATGCACTGGCAGGGACACAGCATCAAACTATTCTGGATCTACGTCAAACGACTTTAGATCTATCTGAAATGTCCTGCGGGCTAAACCCAACGGTCAACGGGCTAAACCCAAATGTCAATTGTGTATTTACAGGCACGGGAGCTGGTGCGAGCCTAAATGTGGGCACTGGCAGGGGCACAGGGTCGAATGACTTGAGATCTATCTGAAATGTCCTATGGACTAAACCCAAATGTTTATAGGCTAAAGCCAAGCGTCTACTGCGTATTTACAGGCACTGGAGCTGGTGCGAACCTAAACGTAGGCAGTGGCAGGAGCGTGGGGTCGAATGACTTGAGATCTTTCTGAACTGTCCTACGGGCTAAACCCAATTGTCTATGGGCTAAAGCCAAGTGTCTATTGTGTTTTACAGGCATGGGAGCTGGTGCGGTAGTAAATGTAGGCACTGGCAGGGGCACATTGTCAAATGACTTGAGGGCTATCTCAAATGTCCTACAGGCTGATTACCCATGGGCTATTGACCATAGGGATTCTCCTACGGGCTAAAGGCTCTAGTACAATACTAATGGACATCGAGTGACGTTCGCGCTCCTCTTTCACTCCTTGGTCTCCTTGTCCTCTTGTTACTTGTTCTGCCATCCTACTCCACTCCCAACATGTCGGGGTAGATTCTCTGAAGCGCATCGCACTTCAAAGGTTTCAATACAAGCGTATTGGAGATTGCTACCGAATGGATTACGAAAGTATGTGACCTGCGCTCGTGACATGTGGAATCTCCAGACGGCAGCAGCAATGACTGAGGCCCGAAGTGTAGTTGGGGGCCAGCGCTCTGCCGCCTGGTCTAAGAGGTTGGTTACGCCTGCAGGTGATGCGTTTGTTACAGGTCATACGCGGCGAACCAAACAAAGTGACTTACTTTGTTGGCATATGTATGGGCTCTTCAGAGCAGACGGCAGCAGCAATGACTGAGGCCCTGGGTGTAGTTGCGGGCCAGCGCTCTGCCGTCGGTCCCTAAACGCAGGCTATGTACGTACAGTGTACACATGATCGAACCAAATACAGAGTTTGTGATGACATACAGCTCAGATGATAAGATGACCGTCGCATAGCAGTAGTTGAAGCCATTCTATGAAGTTAAACGTGTAGTGTACGATTTGGAGCAGATGTGGGGATACATTGCAGTCGTAGCGTCACGAAGCGCAATCCTGAAACAACAAATCGATTGTATCCGTTGTCGTGTTGTGCACCCAATTGAGATACCAATACCTTTGGGAGTGGAGATCTGGTGTCATTATTGTGACAAATTTGATATTACTGTCAGTGTTTCTATAATCATAAGTCAGTGTGTCGAGTAGGTAGTGTTGTCAGTTAAGCGTCAGTGATTTCAGAAGTGCTGCTGATAAATGTGGATGTCTGTAGTTATCAGTGTTACACAGAATCAATCTTGTTCTTTAAAAATTTCCACTTATTTCTTGCTTTTAGCGCCCATTCCATCACATCCTTCCTGGGTGACATTCTACTGATCTTAATGCAACTCTTTGAACAATGTTCGATGAATAGTCCAGCCAAGCTTCTAACGCGACTAAGCGCAACATAAATCTGGGCAGACTGAAATATCTCGTCTCCTATGTGGACAGCAGCTGACGATAGGCTCATTCCTTGAGATTTGTGAATTGTCACTGCCCACGCCGGTATAAGGGGGAACTGAGTTCTAGCAATGAATCTGCCAAAGTGATTGTACTCCGTCTCGATTCTTTCAATTAAAATGCAACCATCTTCTTCTTGGAGCTCGCCCCCAATATCTTGATTGTCAAATTGGACAGCTATGGAAGTTATGTGCCCTTTCTCGTCTTTCTGGAACTTGGCAACTTTTCCTGTGTCACCATTGACGAGATCAAAACACAAATTTCTTGTCAGCATTACCTTTGTCCCAACAGACACCTCAAGCTTCTTTAGAAGGCCTCCAGCGTCTCGGTTATCTTTTGGGACGTGCTTTGGGTCGGCCAAGCATCCACTGGCGATGTCATTAAGTGAGTAGATGTCAGTAGCTTGAAATGTTTCGGTCAGAGCATCTAGTTGTCGTTGCCTCTCACTGTTAAAAGCTTCGACCTGTCTAATTTTAGGGTACAGCCGCATGGCCACATCAATCTTTGCCAGAGCTTCCTTTGTACGCACGCGTTGCATAAATGTCTCCAAGTCCCCATCTTTCAATTGGCCAACCTTCACTCTGTCGAGCAGCTGACACCAGGGTTTGTCTTCCTTTTGTCTCATATTTTCTTCTAGCCAAATGAAATCAAAGTTCTCAAACAAAGCGTGGTTGAAGCACATCTCTTCTTTAATAGGGGGCAATTGGAAGAAGTCTCCAGCCACAATAACGTTCATTCCGCCAAATGGATCACTGTTCATTCCAGTGTTGTCATTCTGATATATCTCTGAAAGCCGTCTGTGGACATTTTGAAACGTCGTCAATCCAACCATGCTAATTTCGTCAATTATAAAAAACTTCTTCTGTCCGAGTTTTTCTTTCACAAGTGACATAACCTTCTGGCTAAGAGGATAGTACAATAGTGAGCCGTCTCTGTCCTTCTTAGTGATTGGCAGTTTCAGAAGCGAATGAAGAGTGTGGCCTCCTACATTCTTAGCCGCTAGACCAGTGTATGCGCCAGTAACTACAGGGTCATGGCCAGGAAACTCGCTGTACATCACCTTCAAGTATTCAGCCAACACCCTCAAGAAGTGAGACTTTCCAGTGCCAGCATTGCCAAATATCGCGATCATGAGCTGATTGGACGAATTAATATTTCGTCGAATATACTTAAGGCAGCGCCGTTGGTCTTTTGAAAGCGAACTGACGGCCTCTTCAACATTAAATGCTTCTGTTGATGTAGTCATGGTATGCCACAGTTGGTCTTCTTCTGATGTGACAATGACGTCATCTTGTGTCTGATTGGGAGCACCAGCACTTTGGTCGTCTGCGACGCATGTGTCTGCATCTTCAGTAAACATGTTGTCATTGTTGTTGTCAAACTGAATTGGATTGTCAGGATCGGTTTCGGATGTGTCGTTATCGTCCAAGAGAACATGGTTGAGCTTCAGTCGTTTTGCTGCCTCTATCACTTCATTAACAAACGAGTCGTTTGATAAGCTATCAAAATTCATTGCGGATTGCTTTGCCTCGAAAGATTCTCTTGCAGAGTCAAAGCCTTCAAGCAGCTGTTTCTCTGTTCTATGAGCATAGTGCAACAAAATCAGCGAGTAGTAATAGTCATTCGTGCTCATGCTTATGTCGACGTTCTAATGCATTTGAAGTGTCGTCTCTTTCGAAGTTTGCCACTCTCGTCCAGCAGTGGAAGCAACTGTGCACCTTTTGTGTCGAAAGAAACACGGTCGTACCAACTGATCAACTGATAAAGCGTCAAGTCTTCTAGGACCTTTGGCCTCTTGCGGTAAGTGTCAATTGCATTGTCCTCAAAAACATCAGTCGAGCTAGGCGTTCTTTGAGCGAGTTGTCGTATGTCTTCGATCTTTCTAAGCTTCTTAACTCTCTTTTCTTCTCTAATTGTGCTAATTTTCACAGTCGTGCGAGAAGAGAGCACCATTTCTAATCCGCAATGTCTAAATGCAGCTTCTTGACAGGTCAGTCGTCTGCACTTAAGCATGCACATTCCAAGGCGAAGCATTCGGCCGCTCTGGGTCAGACTCAGTTTAGTCATGTTCCGAATCTCTTCCGCTAATCTGGTCTTCAGTTCCAAAGGTTCCGCTTTCATGCAGTACTTGCACACATAATAAGCCAATCCATGTGATCCACTAACCAACTGGATGTCGTGATGTCCACGCCAGAGTTTCATTATGTCTTTGTTGTAACAATTGAGATTTTCGCATCCTTCAGGGCGTCTAGTTTCATAAAATGTCACCTTTCTCTTGCTTTTCTCTACTTCATACAGGAGTCTTGTCTTTGTGCATGGTCTTCTAGGATAGCTGAATCTACATTTTGCGTTCTTATCTTTTTTACAAGCGTCAGTATGCTTATGGAATTGCTTCGACATCACCAGTTCATACAGCAGAGGCTCATCGGATTTGTCCGGAATGTCTGTGGATACCACTTTGTCGATATATCTTACTATATTGTCAGCGCTGCTGCCCTTATGGACGCTCGGTGCATCTGCTACCCACCAAAAGACATGAAAGTGAACTGAGCCTCTATTTTGAAACTCCACTCTGGCATGGTAGTCAGTCACGGTTCCAAGCAACTTTGATCTCTTAACATAATTAACCAAAGCCTTAAATCTTCTCATCGCATACTGGGCAACTGTAACAGGGTCTTTCTTCACTGCATCCCGGAGAGTCGTGAAGTCCTCTTTTAGTTCATTTCTCATCAGCGCTTCAAGCTCTAGCCAATTGTGGTCGTCGATTGACAGTGTCATAAAAATATCTGGGGGTCCTATTGTTCTGAGTTTCGCAAGAAGATCGAACAGCTGGTCTTTCCAGTACGCCGCAGTTCCTCTGATATTTTTCATGAATACCAGAGAATGGCCCAGTATATCTGAGTTTTCTCCCATAGACAAAACGTCTTGTGCAGTGACATACGTGGACTTGTTTGACTCGTCTTGAGGTTTTGTGCACGTCTTCTTGACATTCATATATACATCGCAGAGCTGCTTTAGTCTTTTCGTCTCATACCGATTGACAGCTGTCACTAGATATGGAATGTCACATCTAAAGCGACGATCTTTGTGAAGCAATCGACTTTGCAGGTAATCTAATAAGTATAGTCTAATGTCTCTCTTTTCAGACCACTCATTGCTCCCAGAGGAAACAACCAAGGATAAGCAAGTGATTCGGCGTGATCTGTGTCTTCAAAGCTAACCGGTTTGCCAGTGCTTCTGGGAAATGCCACGCTTGGTGTTTGCGAGTCAAGCAGATCTTTCACCGACAAATTTGGAAATGTATAGTCAATAGGAATCATGCCAGACTCAACGAAAGCGTCAAGGTCAATTTGCTCATCTGCAGGATCACCATTTTGAAAACTCGCGTGGTCTATCTGAATGTCTTTGTATAGTGGATTATTCATCTGAAGCCACAGCAACGCGCCATGAACCAAATTAGCCCTCACAACTCCAGTGTAATTTGCCGAGGTACAAAGAATGGCCGCGTTCTCAAAATTCCTGGGCAAGATTTTCAGGATTTCTGTTGGTTCACTTGGAAAATGCACACTCATTCCATACTGACCATATTGTCCTCCTTTCGGTAGTACAAGCAATGTCATGTAAGTCTGTATTTTGCATACAAATCGTCGTTCAAGAAAGTTCAGTGTCTTGAGGACATCCGGGACAGGGTCAAGCGAGAGGCCGTTGTACCATGAACGAGCTGGGATCTTGTCTTGCTTCAGACTCTGCTGGCATAGTCTGCATACTTTGTCCGACTTCTGTAGTCCAATTGTCACACACGCTGGAGAAAGTGTTTTTACATCTTGCCATTGATCAGGAAATAGCATTTCAGGAAAGTTCCCCCCTAGTGGGGGGTAAAGACAGGTGAATTTGTTCGTCTCTCTGAAGACTGATGATGAACAGGCTGTGTATTTCGGATAACTTTGCAGGCACGAACCACAAAATGTGCGATGATGAACAGGATGTGTATTTTAGTGGACTTAGCGACCAACGCATTCACGATTTGTGTCGTCGCGTAAGCGAACAAATTCTGCGTGGTCTGTTCGCGCGCACTAGTCGTCCCACGGGACATTGCAGGCGCAATATTGTACGCGCTGTCAGCAGCAGCACAATCTTGAGTCATATACCGCCGTTACATGAGCCAGCACTCAGACAACAAACACACGACGTCAAGTGCTCAGTCGTGGTTGTCGTCGTCGTCATCGCCGTAGTCGTCGTCGTCGTCGCCGTCATCGTCAAAGTCGTCGTCGTCGCCGCCGTCGTGGTCGTCGCTGCTGCCACAGCCGTCGTCTCATTGTCGTCGCCGATGCTGCCGTCGTCGTCTTAGTTGTCGAAGCGTTGCAACGCCCGCTCGAAATCCTATATGATAAGCCCTCAATGACCCTGTTCGCAAAGCTCGCCTTACACATGTTGCACACTCGTCCATGCAATGATACCTAACAGTGACAGAGCCTGCTTCTACGAGTTTGTATCAAAACTCGCATTACTACGCACACATATGTGCGCGCAGGTATATACCTGCGCGGCTGTACTGCTATCTCCAAACAATCGTAACTTACTGTATGTAGCACGCAACCCTTTCCGAGCCTACGTCTACTAGATATAGACAAGTAGGCCGACGCTCACAGACCACGCAGAATTTGTTCGCTTACGCGACGACACAAATCGTGAATGCGTTGGTCGCTAAGTCCACTAAAATACACATCCTGTTCATCATCGCACATTTTGTGGTTCGTGCCTGCAAAGTTATCCGAAATACACAGCCTGTTCATCATCAGTCTTCAGAGAGACGAACAAATTCACCTGTCTTTACCCCCCACTAGGGGGGAACTTTCCTGAAATACACTTCCTGTCCATGTCCACGCAGTGGACATTGACCCCTGCACAAGATTGACACATCTGCAAGATGCCGCAGCAATACCTACCTACATACATTCAACAGAACAGCCTCTCTACATTCAGGCCGTCAAGTAAGGCGAAAACTTTGGATTGGATTGCATTCGGGCATCGGCACTGCTCCGTAATGAGACCAATGGCGGCTGGGGTTAGCCAGGGCCAGGGACGACAGCGCAGTCACCCAAGATGCGGAAGCGTTCCACCCAGACTGGTGGCCAGGAACTGTGAGGGTAAGGTAATTGTCTGCTGATGGAACTTCGAGAAAGAGTGTAATAATAGGTGCTCCGATTACTACATAGGTAGGCGGCGCGATTGCGGTCATTTACCAGCGCAGAAAATTAGCTAGCAGCAACTCAAAACACAGAAGGCGGACACACAATGGGGCTTACAAAGCCGCAACAATCCATAACGAGGCTTACAAAGCCGCAAACAAATCATAACGAGGCTTACAAAGCCGCAAACAATACAGAACAAGGCTTACAAAGCCGCAAACAATCCATAACGAGGCTTACAAAGCCGCAAACAATCCAGAACAAGGCTTACAAAGCCGCAAACAATCCATAACGAGGCTTACAAAGCCGCAAACAATGCAGAACAAGGCTTACAAAGCCGCAAACAATCCATAACGAGGCTTACAAAGCCGCAAACAATACAGAACAAGGCTTACAAAGCCGCAAACAATCCATAACGAGGCTTACAAAGCCGCAAACAATACAGAACAAGGCTTACAAAGCCGCAAACAATCCATAACGAGGCTTACAAAGCCGCAAACAATCCAGAACAAGGCGTACAAAGCCGCAAACAAATCATAACCAGGCTTACAAAGCCGCAAACAATGCAGAACAAGGCTTACAAAGCCGCAAACAATCCATAACGAGGCTTACAAAGCCGCAAACAATCCAGAGCAAGGCTTACAAAGCCGCAAACAAATCATAACGAGGCTTACAAAGCCGCAAACAGTGCAGAACAAGGCTTACAAAGCCGGTAACAATCCATAACGAGGCTTACAAAGCCGCAAACAATCCAGAACAAGGCTTACAAAGCCGCAAACAAATCATAACGAGGCTTACAAAGCCGCAAACAATCCAGAACGAGGCCTACAAAGCCTACATTAAGGCCTACATTAAGTCCTTGTCGTCTGCTGGCGTCTTCTTAGGAGACGGCGTAGCTGGTTCAGGCTTGCGCCGTTTCAGCCTCAGTGCTTCCATCTGCCGAACAGTGGCGACCGCACTGGCAGTTGGATCGGCCTTCTTCCCACGCTTCAATCGCGGAGGAGTTGACGGAACAGTAAAGGTGTTTTCACTCGATGTCTGCACTGGAGAAGACAGAAGTTGGTTGTCCCTTCTTCTTCCTCTGTCTCGCCTATCAGACAGGGACTGCTTTCGGCTAGAAATCGGAGTAGAAGCAGTGACAGCAACCGGCTGTAGAGGTCGGCCAAGCAGGCTAGTGTTGGGAGATGATTGGGGCGAAAAGACTGCACTAGCCGATGACGGAGAAGGAGGGTGGTTCAAGTTCGAAAGATTCGAGAGGATCGATCTCTTGGCCTTTGCTGACCTCACAGACCGGGAGAGAGTTGGGGACGATCGACTGTCGTCAGCAGCTGCGCTGCTACCACTGAAGCTCTCGTCCCGCTGAAGGATGTAAACTTTGCATAGTACAATCATATTCCCCCCTGGCCCAATTCTGGATCGCACCTATGGGGGGGGGGGGGGGGTGCGGGCAGGTTACTCCCCCCTAGCCGAGATCGACAAGATCGAGATTCTTGTTAACTCCCCCCCCCCCCGCCCATCCAGACTAAGATTCTTGGTAACCCCCCCCCCCCCCCCGCAGAGAGGAAAAGAGGAAAAACTGGAAAATTTCGCGAAATTAGCACCAATATTGCAAGAAAACACACAAATAACTACAGCCGACATTCGCGGCTTAATTTCCAATTCTCAGCGCAAACCTTTATACAAACGACCAACCAGAAACGAGAGGGACGACTCTGCCTCTTCGCTTGGGCCGCATGCTTGAAGCCCAGTAGACGATGATTCGGCCTCCAGTCCCGGCTCGGACGCCCTCGATGACGACAGCAGCTCGCTGGCCAGCCGTTCAAACGCTGCCTGGACGAGACATCACAAATGGCTTCCGGATTGGGAATGCATGAAAATTCAATATTGCATCATGAAATTTGGGACTAGGGCTGAATTACCGAAAAAGTAAAGAATTCCACAATTTGGCACATATTTTCGCGATTTTACGATGCCACAGCGGAAGAGTATAGGCGTACTTCGATGAAAGAAAATGCAAAAGCAAACTCAACCTTCGCCTCAGCTGCAGAATACCCCAATTGTTTCTCTGCTTCTCGGCAGAACGTCCTCTTTCTGTATTTCCTTTGCTTATGGCTTTTTTGAACAGTCTCGAACAAATGTAATTCTGACGAGTTCCTCTCCATTTCTTTGAATAGAAGCCGTTTTTCGCTGAAAAATCTGCGACAATTTGATTGATTGACGAATTCAACACTAGGTTTGAAATTGTCGAGTCAGCGCCGTTTCCTCATACTTTACGCACTACAGCGAAGTCGCACTCTGTTTTACTCAATATTTTACGCACTCTGGGCCACTCAATACGGTAGCGAAATGTGACGGAAACACAATAAGGTGACGTCGCACTGCCCGATCTTGTCTTCGTCAATACTCCGTCAGTACCGGCCTCAATGGTGTGGTGAACTAACACACGATTCATATTCTCATCCTCGGAAACGCCACAACTGTTAACTCATTGAAAATTATATCCCAGTACCGAAAATTTGGATGGCCGTGCGCCGAAATCAGGCAAAGGGGAGCTCGAATCCAGAAACAAACACTGGATTCGTGTTCTGCGTCCTCGAAAACCCCAGAGACAACTGTAAACTCGATTTTCAGAATTTGACTCCAGGACCAAAAATTTGACCGACCGGGCGCTGAAATCGGCAAATGGCACCTCGAATCCCGAAACAAACACCGGATTTGTGTTCAGCGTCGTCGAAACCCCCAGAAACAACTGTAAACTCAATTTTGAAAATTTCGGCCCGGGACCCAAAAATTCGTGCTCAGGGGTACCTTTGTCACCGCATATCTTTCTACTGGGGCGACATAGACAGCTAAAATTTTGCATGGTAATTCGCCTTATGGTAGGCTTGACCGGATCAGTTCGATTGGCGCCCTAGCCTGCACCAGTAGAGCTCGGCCGTCTTGAGGCAGGCCCCGGATCCATACTCGGCTGGACTTTTGTCACCGCGTAACTTTTTACTGGGATGACTTAGAGAGATGAAATGTTTTACACATTTATTCACCCTATGGTGGTCTAGACCGGATCAGTTCGATTGGCGCCCTAGCCTGCACCAGTAGAGCTCGGCCGTCTTGAGGCAGGCCGGATCTGTACTCGGCCGGACTTTTGTCACCGCGTAACTTTTTACTGGGATGACTTAGAAAGATGAAATGCTTTACACATTTATTCACCCTATGGTGGTCTAGACCGGATCACTTCGATTGGCGCCCCAGCCTGCACCAGTAGAGCTCGGCCGTCTTGAGGCAGGCCGGATCTGTACTCGGCCGGACTTTTGTCACCGCGTAACTTTTTACTGGGATGACTTAGAAAGATGAAATGTTTTACACATTTATTCACCCTATGGTGGTCTAGACCGGATCACTTCGATTGGCGCCCCAGCCTGCACCAGTAGAGCTCGGCCGTCTTGAGTGGGACTTAGCCAAAATTTCGGCCAATTTTTTTATCGGGGCCTACGACCGCAATACTCAACCGATCTCTGTGATTTTTTAATATAATAAATGCGGTTAGTGGGCGGTTCTAACGAGCCATCAACAGCTCTCCTATCTACTACCGTTCCCGAGAACGAGGCCGAAAACCTGACAGTGTGATGGATTGATGAATTTTTTGACAGTTTTTGTTTAATATCTCGGGAACCACTCAACCGATTCGGCTGAAATTTTAGCACAATACTTCTTGTTACTATGAACATCTATGGTGAAAATTTCAGCCCGATCGGTTAAGTCTACCTATATGACGTAGTACTAACCCCTAGTCCCCGGGGGCGCACTGGCCCCCGGCCGAACAAATTGGGTTGAGCGCTGACGCGCTCAACCCGATCTTGGAACAGCTCATACAAAGAGTTCTAGACACACAGCTGCAGCAGTTCTCGTAGTCCATCTCAATTGCGGACAAAGGTCTGTTTGATCTGGCGCGTTGCATCTGTGTGCGGTTTGAGTCCCTGTCTGTCTCTTTCTCCTCTTCAGTCCTAGCGTCTCTGGCACGTTGCCTTTGTTTACGGTCCAATTGGCGGTCTGTCTCTATCTCCTCTTCAGTCCTAGCGTCTCTGGCACGTTGCCTTTGTTTACAGTCCAATTGGCGGTCTTTCTTTATCTCCTCTTCAGTCCTAGCGTCTCTGGCGCGTTGCTTTTGTTTACAGTCCAATTGACGGTCTGTCTCTATATCCTCTTCAGTCCTAGCGTCTCTGGCACGTTTCATTTGTTTGCGGTTCGATTTTCTGTCTGCCTCTATCTCAGCTTCTGTCCTGGCGTCTCTGGCACGTTTCATTTGTGTACGGTTCGATTGTTTGTCTATCGTTATCTCATTTTCGGTCCTAGCCTGTCTGACACGTTGCATTTGAGTGCGATTCGATTGTCTGTCCATCTCTGTTTCAACTTCAGTCATAGCATCCCTGGCACGTCGCTTGCGCGCTCGGTCGTTTGCTTTAGTCACTTCGCTTTCGGCTAACGTCATCGTTTTCCGCTGTTTTTCCAGCGATTGTTGCTTCTCTTTGTTTCTTTGTCTTTCCCTTTGTGCTTTCGAGAGCCGTCGAGTGTTCTGCTCAGGCAAGTCTTGGCTACTGGGAAAAACTCCGACTCTTTCACTTTGAACGTGCTCTACTCTGCCCCTCTTAACTTTGTCAGTTGTCTGGACATCTTGCCTCGAAGGGAGATTGCGCAGTTCAATGGCAGCCATTGGCCTGGTGATTTCACGTCTCTTTCTACTGTGTCTTACTACAGTGAACGGCCCTTCTTCAACTGGAACGTGACACGGCTGCAGGTCTTGGTCAGTGGTCTCGGTCTGCACTTGGGAGTAAGCCAGCGGCTCAGCCGATTCGACTCGTCGCAACACCATAAGAGTGACACCTTTCAGCGGACTACTGTAGCCAGTCTCTGACGCCGAGAGCAACTCACAGCACTTCTGAAGCGACACAGTACAGGGGCAAGTCGTGCGCAAGTCATTCAGAATGAAGCACTGTCCAGGCACAAATTCAGTCACAGCGACAAAGTGAGCACTGGCATGTCGAATCAGGCCAATAGGACGGTACGACACTTCGCCAACTTTCAACAGCTCTGGAACAGTCAATCGCGTGGTGTGTTCAGCGTCTTGGAAGTTCGCGTCCAGGAAGACAAACTGCTTGGGATCCACAGTCTCGATGTTTCGCTTCACTCCTTTGTTGAAACAGTCCACGTGGTCACAAAACTCCAGTTCGAACAATTGCAAGCCATCGTTCAGTTTGTCTTGTAACGTCTCAGTCGAAGTCACTTGAATGGGCGCGTTGACGACAATTTTGGCCTCGTGCTTGGTGCAGATGTGGCCATTCTCGCATTTGGTCTTCACTTCCAGTCCAATCTTGGCCTTCTCAGCGTCAGTGGTAGTCAGTCCATCTGGCAGGCTGTTGATAGCCGCGAAGGCAGTGCCCTTGGGCTCAAAGTCCTTGGGAAAGAGGGTCAGGGCAGTGTCCCAGACGGGTTCAGCCATGTAGGAGACGTTCATTCTGGCCTTCAGAGTGTAGTTGGCCATCTGATCCTCAGTAGGCTTCTTGCGTTCCTTGAAGTTCTCCACTCTCTGAGTGCAGAGTCGGCGTCCAGCGAAGTTGGTCTGCAGCTTCTCCATGAGGGGGCCAACGGGTCGAGTGTGCTGCAATTCAGGCATCACAGTCATGGTCATCATATCCACGAAGGAGTCGATCGCGCACGAATGCTTGGGACCACTGAATCCACTGAGGAAACTGTCAACCGACTTCTCGACCGTCTCACACTTCTCGTACGAATTCGAGTTGATGCTCCAGAGAGGGGTCACCATCGCCCTGGGATTCAGCGGTCTCACGCCTCGTCCGTCAGTCTCCTTCATCACTTGCACGCTCTCAAAGGGGCTACCCACAACACTGAAGGACATACCAAGGTCGCAAGACGTCGTCATGGTCTCAGCCTGTGGTGTCAGGGGTCCTTGCAGTTGTCTCAGTTGTCCAGGCAGCAGGTCTCTCAGTCGAAGCAATTTGTCAAGAGTCTCAGAATTGTCAACGGTCTCAGGAATGGTCTCAAGTCTCAGGAAGGGTCTCAGGTCTGATTCGAATAGGTACAGTACCGTAATACTGTGCCAATCAAGACAACGCACGAAATCGACAGTAGCACGACGATAGCTGAAGAGAATCAAATACTTCAATTGGCACAGCGTTTCGTCACAGAACTCTCAAGTATGCTCCTATCACCTTTGAGACATCTGCTCCCCAAAGAGAACAACAAACTACAGTACGCCTTGCCAATTTCAAGTGCCCAAGTTTGAACTAGGTACGGTCGCGCGCCACACCAGTGCCGAGCCCAATTTGCCAAAGACGCGCTTCAAATGTCATTGCAGTGTATGCCTCAGTATAGCATTGCATATCACAACTTTTGCAGATGGTTACTTGGCCACAGTTGTCTATACAAATTTGGAAGAGACAAGACGAGAAAGTGCAAAAATCTTACAAGGTTTGCATGCATTACTAAATTAAAAAATGTCATTAAAATGTACGCTTCTGCATTACATGATGTTTGTAGCACAACTTTGGAAATGATTATAATTGGCAGAACTATATGTTCAGAAATTTGACAGAGACGAAACAAATACTTTCAAAAATCTTATGCATTTGTAGGTATTACTAAAGAAGAGAATTGCATTCGGCTTGCTTAGCATCGTCTGGCATACGAATGACATTATTTGGCGTGTCAACGGCAATCGAAACTCAGCACAAGGGTAACAACGCCTATAGTACAAATACTGTATATAATACATATTAGTATACCAAATTATGTAGGCTTGTTTACGTTGCAGCAATTTTCAGAAAATTACAAAAGAGATGAGCGTTCACAAGTTGGAACAGACGCCTCTCCAGTGAATCATCAGAGACTTATGGATAACACCAAGTGGATGCGCTACCTTCTTGCAGTGCAACTGGAGACGTTTACAGAAACGTCTGAAAAGCTACCTAACTGTGTACATCGCATAAGCTTCAGAGCGGGAGGGAGGCACTGCAACAAGTCAGGGCATCCACTCACACTGAACACGATCACCTCACTCGCAGTAACACGACAACACAAGGTTTGACGTTTATTCTACAAAAGGAACGAACAAACAAACAAATGCGATCGATTGGACCTAACGGCGCTCTTCACGTCCTCTCTTCAGTTGTCCCAGCAGCTTCAGGAGTGAAAGCATGAAGTGAGAGTTCCCAGATGTGACGCAGTTCAGCCAGTAGAGTCAGTCAATAGAGGCGAAGCAATGGAGGAAGAGAAGGCCAGCCGCAGTGTCCGTCCACTCCAGGTAGCCCTTCCAGTCAGCAGGAGAGGAGGTCCTTGGTGAAGTCGAGTGGGCCCCCTAGTCCACTGCCATGTCTCTGTCTGCCAGTGCTTGTCACGCTCACGTCCCACTGGGAGCGAGTTATTGGACACGCGCCCCTGCAAGATTATTGCATGCGTTTGGCCAAATCATGCCATGGAAATAATGAAGATCCACTCTCTGTAGCTACTCACCTTTCAGCTATCACAGTCTTGGACTGAATGAGTCATTTCGGGTCGGATTCGCCCCGCTTCACTCCAGGGTGTAGAACTGCAGAGGCAGGGAAATCGCGCAGCGCCCAACCGACACGACGGCATGGTGGCACAAATCGCCCACACTCAGAAGCTGATGAAGCTGAACACACCAAAATACTACCACCTTGTGACACTGTAAATCCGCAAGACTTTCCGCATGCGGCGCAAATAACAAAGTTGTTGCCCGCGACGCTGTAAACAGTCAAAATTTTCCATGTGGCGCGCAACGAGTATTCGAAATCTTGTCTTCAAGCCTAAAGTAGCGAATTTTTCGCTTACGGCGCTAATTTTGGACGAATTAGCACCAAAACGAAAAAACTGTCTTCCATATTGTTTTTGCCTCGCCAACCAGCGAAGTATGACTACGCCACTGAGCATCACATCACGACGACTCTACCTTAGCATGTCGCAGCAAATGTCCGACAAATATGCGGTCCGGCCGGCTCCGTCTGGCTGATCCCTTCATGATTTCCGCTCACTGCGAACTTGACAGTCCGGCGGAGAAAATTCGGGAGCGTTTGGCCTTCTCATCTCTTCCTCGATCGATTGCTTTGCGTTTATTTCCGCAAGTACACAATATATAGAACTTAGTACCAGCATAGCAACACACTGTGTAAGGAATACCGTAACTTAGTGCTAACTTAGTAAAAGCTAGCTGTAGTTAGTGTTACCGTACTATCAAGCTTGATCCGCTTAAGACGCGTCAGTTTTAAACTGCACAGACCAGATGCGTGTACATTTGACAATGTCCAGACACACGGCGTCGTATCATGCCGATATCATATAGCGAACGCGGCGATATCACTGAGCTTTAGATCAGCTGTACAGACAACCGTATCGCGGGAAAAGCTGCACTTGGTTTGTGGCACACGTTCTCAACACACTTTCTCCAGATGCGGCTAACGATGTGTACAAAGTTCACTATACTGTTCACCAAAATTTGACAGACGCAAAGTATAGGTTGAACTTTTTACACACACAGCTTGTTAACTCTTCCACTTTAAAACGCTCACAAACCACTCTGTATTGATAAAACAACTCAACTTTTTTAAAACAGCTTGTTGTATTTTAATTCTGAATATCTCGAAATTGCAATTTTTCAAAACTGTAAAACTCAGTCACAAATTCTTATCGGCATACGGCCTTACCATTTCTGCATTCACATTCGTCAATAAATGACGTTCTATTTCTGTCAATTTATTGAATTCGGACAAATAATCGCGTATTTCTATCAAATTTCACATTTGCAAAAATTTTGTTTTGTTTTACAAATTATCCTCTGTCTATGTTTCCCTTTCCGTTTCTGAAGAAATTTCGGTTCTAGCTCATCGGACGAAAAAGTCGATTTTCGACATTTTGCAATTTTAATTCAAAACATCTCGAAATTGCAATTTATTAAAACTGTAAAACTACATCACAAATTCTTATTGACATACGGCCTTACTATTGCTGCATTCATATTCGTCAATAAATGACGTTCTATTTTTGTCAATTTATGGAATTCGGACAAATAATCGTGCGTTTCTATCAAATTTCACATTTGCAATAATTTTGTTTTGTTTTACAAATTATCCTCTGTCTATGCCCTTTCCGTTTCTGAAGAAATTTTAGTTCTAGCTCATCGGACGATTTTCGACATTTTGGAATTTTAATTGCGAATATCTGAAAATGCGAAATGAGCAACACAAACGGATATCGGATCCGTACTCAGCGACCTCGACTCTACTTGACCACATATGTCACATATCTTACTTCGGTGCCACGGACGGACGCACACACACACACACACACACACACGCACGCCCACACACACAGACAGACATTGTCATACGTATATATGTGACCGGGAGAACCCGTCTTCAGTGAAAACCCGGATATCCGAGTTTTCACTGATTTGGTTAGTGAAAACCCGGATATCCGGGTTTGCACTGTTGAGTTAGTGAAAACCCGGATATCCGGGTTTTCACTGATCGGTTAGGGAAAACCCGGATAATTCTCCGATATTCTTAAAATCGCACAATACACTGCAAGAACTATATTCCCATTGCTGTAGGCTGCTTGGTTCCTTCCAAATCAGGCTATGCTTAGGCTCGCCCTGCGCCCACTCTCCACAAGAGTCAGTCGACGTCGCAGTCTGGCGGGTCGAAACTTAGGCTTAACGCGACCGGTGACCGACTTCAGGGCGCGCGGAGCGCGCCCTGAAGTTGGTGGTCGCGCTAAGCCTCAGTTGAGACCCGCCAGGCGCGACGTCGACCGAGTTTTAGTGCAACTGTAAGTGGGATAAACACTCCTCCTGTTAAGTGTATGCTTCGCCTCCTGCTTAGGCCGGCTGTGCCCCCTCCCTACTAACGCTTGCGACAACTTTCAGTCACGTGCAAGCCGTAGGCGGGATGCACATTCCCTATACTTCACCCCGTGTTGAACCAGACGTGCCAAATGGCCGCAAATCATGTGAAGATTATGCGCATTGTGAAAGGGACGGTTCGGCAAAGATGCAAGGTATTGCTAAGATCGCACGTTTCGCACTCCACGACGTTTGTTTCGCGCAATAAACAGCGCGATTTGCCATTTAATAGCTCTTGTTTCGTCAGCACTGTTGAAAACTATAGAAGGGTCGTTTTCTATGCTATTTCTTAGAAAAGATTGATGAAAGCACAGGCATTATGATTTTCACGATCCTCCCACGAAATCTCGCATATCCGGGTTTTCACTAAACTTTCAGTGAAAACCCGGATAATTTGACATTATCCGGGTTTTCACTAACCCGTCAGTGAAAACCCGGATATCCGGGTTTTCACTAAGTCGACCAGTGAAAACCCGGATATCCGGGTTTTCACTGGATCCGGGTAGTCACGGTAACATATATGCTACACCCACTTCCCGCAATCCATCCAGAACCGCGCAATATAGCGCATTCTGGGTGGTCGTTACCCAGAATCCGCCATATGGTGGGTTTTGGGTGGCGACCACCCAGAATGCGCAATTCGCATGAGTGAAAGCTGCCAGAAGCGTTATAGCGGGGAAAGGGCACAGCCGGCCTGAGCAGGAGGTAAAGTAAATGGAGGAGTGTTCACTCCACTTACAGTTTGCACTAAAACTCGGTCGACGTCGCGCCTGGCGGGTCTCAACTGAGGCTTAGCGCGACCACCAACTTCAGGGCGCGCGGGAGTCGGTCACCGGTCGCGTTAAGCCTAAGTTTCGACCCGCCAGACTGCGACGTCAACTGACTCTTGTGCCTGTGGGCGCAGGGCGAGCCTAAGCATAGCCTGAACTGAAAGGAATATACCAACTGCGACAAACATTTATACACAAAAGCAAGAAATCATCCACTATTGCGTAGTCTGGATAGTCACCACCCAGAAGGCGCCATATTGCGCAGTTTGGGTGGCCATCACCCAGAAGACGCCATATGGCGCCTTCTGGGTGGTTGCGCATATTGGGTGTGACATATGTACACCTCGCCGCGGTGAGGCGCGGCGAAAAACTTGAAGCCCGGGCGAACTTAAGTCTCACATGCACTAGATACTCACGTGAAGTAGGAGCTCGTGAAGCGGAGCAAAACGGGCGTTGAGCTATCGCATTCTCTGCAGAAAGAACGCAACTCTTTGCAATGTCAGTCAGAATACAAACTCAACTTTTTAATACCGGACCGGACCTTGTTTCGCCCGGCCTCAGCTGGGCGAACCCCTACGAGAGCTCTTCTTCAGTTCGTTCGTTCGTTCGTCACGCTCTCATATCTCGGCGTTGGTAAGTCGTAGGAAGGAGATCTTGGGCTCAACGGAAAGGTCTCGACTTATCTCGACTCGAGAAATCGGCATTCAACAGTTTGAATTGCGCGCGCTACAGTAACACAAAAGTCTAAGCGCAAAACGACTCTAACTCGCTCGTCTTACGTCGTAGAGCGGCGTGCTATATGTAGGTCAACAACAAGTCTCTTTTAAAAAGCGGAGTGGTTTTGAGCTTTGAACTTTTACTGAGATTGTAGCAAGGCCCTTCCCGGTTTCGTGCAGCGTCTTGACTCTCCTCACGACTACACTTTTTGGAGTGGTCTTGCTATGTACGCAACATTGGTATCGCTCGGGTTTAATTTATTACACCAAGAAAATCATTTTTTCAGACTGAATTTAAAACAAGCT
This sequence comes from Linhomoeus sp. GSCO2_2, assembly GCA_030248115.1. Lineage (NCBI taxonomy): Eukaryota > Metazoa > Nematoda > Chromadorea > Monhysterida > Linhomoeidae > Linhomoeus > Linhomoeus sp. GSCO2_2. The sequence continues at coordinate 24,360 of JASAMZ010010544.1, forward strand.
GTTTTAAAAAAGTTGAGTTGTTTAATTAATACAGAGTGGTTTGTGAGTGTTTTAAAGTGGAAGAGTAAAAGAGTGGATACTTTTGTAAAGTATTTCGAAGCCTTTCCGATATGACGCGCGCCCGCCCAGAGTCCACTATTCATGCGCTACTTTTGGCACGCTCCTTTCTGAGGGGTTATTGCAGGGCAACATTGATATCGCCCGGGATTAATTTTTTGAGCAAGACACACGCATTTCTGAGCGGTTGTTGCAAGGCAACATTGGGATCGCCCGGGATTATTTTTTTGAGCAACACACACGCATTTCTGAGCGGTTGTTGCAGGGCAACATTGGGATCGCCCGGGATTGATTTTTTTAGCAGACGAAGTTGTTCGTAAGACAAGGGTTTAAAAAAACAAAAGTATTTGTTTAGGAATGACTGTTCAACAACTGCCTCAACGTAAGTTTTCAAACGGCCAAACGAATGCCGCTCTATAACGTAAGATGAGCGAGTTAGGGCCGATTTGCTGTTTGAACCTTTGAGTTACTGTAGCTCGCCAAGTTCAAACGTTCGAATATCGACTTCTCATAACGGAATGATCAGTGTGACGAAACCTATTCAACAAACTCAAGATCGTGTCTCTATGAAGAAAGACGAGCGAGTTGGAGCGATTTCTATGCTAAAACACGAGAATGTCGCTTTTCGTGGTGCGTGTTTGCGTAATTAACAAAATTTCCACGCCAAGTGAAAGAGCACGTCGAGACCTTTTAGTTGACCTATCGCACGCCGCTCTACGACGTAAGACGAGCGTGTTAGAGCCGTTTTGCGTTTTGGACCCTCGGGTTACTGTAGCGCGCGCAATTCAAACTTTTGAATGTCGAGTTCTCTTAACGGAATTATCAGTGTGCCGAAACCTATTGAACGAACTCAAGATCGTCTCTCTATGACGGAAGACGAGCGAGTTAGATAAGTTTCGCGTTTTGAACCTTTGGGTTACTGTAGCTCCCGAAATTCAAACTTTTGAGTTTCGACCAATAGAAGAACAAATGATCAGTGAGTCGAGAGCTATCCAACCAACCCAACACTGTCTCCCTACGACGCACGCTGAGCGAGTTAGAGCGATTTCTGCGTTAAAAACACGAGAATGTCGCTTTTCGTGTTGCGTGTTTGCGTAATTAAGAAAACTTTTAATGCCAAACGAAAGAGTACGTCGAGGCCTTTTAGTTGACCTATCGCACGCCGCTCTACGACGTAAGACGAGCGAGTTAGAGCCGTTTTCCGTCTTGACCTTCGGGATACTGTAGCGCGCGCAATTCAAACTTTTGAATTTCGAAGTCTCTTAGCGACATTACCAGTAAGTCGAGAGCTATGTATCCATAAAGCCCAAGATCACCTTCCTACGGCTTACCAACGCCGAGATATGAGAGCGTGACAGACGTACGTACGTACGCACGCACGGACGATAAGCTCTCGTAGGGGTTCGCCCGGCTGAGGCCGGGCGAAAAAAGACACTGGAATTCAACGCAAAACTACAGGTTAATGGTGAGCATGATTTGACGTGAGCTTGCAGTCAATGAGCCCTTCTGCGATGTCAAGACCGCCGCTCCGCAACGCACGAGCGCCAACATATACCAAACCAAAATCTGCAGATTTCATCGCGTTTTGGTTGCTGTAGCCCTCTGCTTAAACTTTTGAAACTTTGTGTTGTCGAATTCTTACTCAGGAGGTCGAGCGCTTCATTTTGATATGTGATTCGACTAGGTTCGATGAAATTTTGACTTTTTGCGGACCTTACTTTGGGATACTGTAGCGCGCAATTTTTAAAACTTGTTATTATATCGACGTCATAGTTCGCGAGAGGAGTCAGAGGGCTACCCGTCGATGTGTCGAACTCAACTCAGCGACGTCAGACAAGCAAGCCTTTAAGCCCGAAGCAAGCATGTGGTTTTCAGTTTTCGACGTGTTTTGGTTACTGTAGCTCTCTATTTAAACTTTTGACACTTTTTGTTGTCGGATTCGCGCTCAGGAGCTCGAGCGCTTCACTTTGATATGCGATTTGACTAGGTTCGGTCAACTTTTGTCTTAAAATGGACCCCACTTTGGGATACTGTAGCGCGCGATTTTGAAAACTTATTTCAGTTTTGAACACTCAGATGGCGAGAGGAGTCCGCGGGCTACCCGACGATGTCTCAAACTCCGTCCTACGACGTCAGACGAGCGAGTTATTAAGCCCGAAACGAGCGTGACATACGCACGCACGCACGCACGCACGTACGTACGCACGTACCTACGCACGCCGAGCTCGATAAGGTCTCGATGTGCTCTTTCGTTTGGCATTAAAATTTTTCTTAATTATGCACACACGCAACACGAAAAGCGATATTCTCGACATTTTTACACTATAATCGCTCTAACGCAATCAGCTTGCGTCGTAGAGAGACGATCTTGAGGTTATTGAATAGCTCTCGACTCACTGATCATTTGTCCCCCGATTGGTCAAAACTCAAAAATTTGAATTTCGCAAGCAACACTAACCCAAAGGTTCAAAACGCAAAATTTCTCTAACTCTGTCGTCTTCCGTCGCAACGTGACGATCTTGAGTTCGTTAAATATGTTTCGACACACTGGCCATTGCGTTAAGAGAAGTCGAGATTCAAAAGTTTGAATTGCGCGTGCTACAGTAACCCGATGGTCGAAACGCAAAACGGCTCTAACTCGCTCGTCTTACGTCGTAGAGCGGCGTGCGATAGGTCAACTAAAAGGTCTCGACGTGTTCTTTCATTTGGCATTAACCATTTCCTCAATTACGCAAACACGCAACACGAAAAGCGACATTCTCGACATTTTTACACTACAATCGCTCTAACTCAATCAGCGTGCGTCGCAGAGAGACGATCTTGAGTTTATGGAAAAGCTCTCGACTCACTGATCATTTGTCCTTCGATTGGTCAAAACTAAAAAATTTGAATTTCGCGAGCTACAGTAACCCAAATGTTCAAAACGCAAAAAACTTCGCTAACTCGGTCGTCTTCCGTCGCAGAGAGACGATCTTGAGTTCGTTAAATAGGTTTCGACACAATGACCATTGCGTTAAGAGAAGTCGAAATTCAAAAGTTTGAATTACGCGAGCTACAGTATCCCAAAGATCCAAACAGCAAAGCGGCCCTAACTCGCTCGTCTTACGTCGTAGAGAGGCGTGCGATAGCTAGCTTAAAAGCTCGCGACGTGCTCTTTCATGGCACGACAAACTTTTTTATTCAATTGGTAGAACACGCACTGAGAAAATTGACATTTTCGTAGGAATTTCGCTGCGAGACGATCTTTGGTTGCTCGATGGGTCTCGACTCACTGATAATTGCACTAAGAAGAGTCGAGACTCAAAATTTTGAATTTCCCGAGTTACAGTAACCCGCAAATCCAACGCAAAGTGGCTCTAACTCGCCCGTCGTACGTCGTCGAGCGACAATCGACACGTCATTTGAAAGGTCTCAACGTCCTCTTTCACGCGACTGCACAAATTTTTCCAATTAGCAAAATACGCACTGCGGAAGTCGACAATCGTGACGTTTTGAGCACTAAAACGGCTCTAACTCGCTCGTCTTACGTTGTAGAGCGACGCTCGTTTGACCACACACACACACACACACACACACACACACACACACACACACACACACACACACACACACACACACACACACACGCACGCACGCACGCACGCACGCACGCACGCACGCACGCACGCACGCACGCACGCACGCACGCACGCACGCACGCACGCACGCACGCACGCACGCACGCACGCACGCGCACGCGCGCGCGCGCACACGCACACGCACACACGTATACACACACACACACACACACGCACGCACGCACGAACGCACGCACGCACGCACACGCACACGCACACACGTTGTCAAACGTATAATATATATACACCTCGCCGCGCTGAGGCGCGGCGAAAAGAAGAACTCGACCGAAAGAGTTGTTGCGTAGCAAGACCACTTCGTGTGCGTGAAGCAGACGTGGAACTACAACTAAAGTGTGGTTTGCGAGGAGAGCGGTGACGTCAACAAACAGCAAACTCTGCAGAAGTGCAAGCAAAGTTCGAAACAGCAGTCTACCTACCGATTAAAGGAGACTTGTTTTAGAGTGTGATGGAACCGTGACGCTTATCGGTTAGTTTCACGAACCCTCTTCCTCCTTGCAGGAAAGCCAAGCTGGCGCCCATTGCCGTTGCCGACACCGCACTTACTCCACTTGCAGTTAAACTCATCACGGTGTCCGCACGGAGTCATCACGGCGATCGCGAAGTCATCACATTGCTATCACTGCTGTCATTGCCGGTGCTATCACTGCTATCAGTGCTGCTATCACTGCCGCCAACGGCTACGCGACACGATCAGTTGCGCAATCGAATGCGAGAGACGACGAGTCTGAACAGAAATATGAAAATCTGCAAGTGCCCAAGGATCACACAAACAGTGGAATCAAACCGCAGAAGCTGCAGTACTTAGGGTAGCTTGTGCAGAAGAAGTAGCTAGCTGCTCGACGACAGCGGCAGCACGAGTGTGATTGCGAGCAGAACGACATATCATTCAGCATGACGAAGAAGCGAATCGAGCGTGTCCGGGATCGAAACGAAACATCCTTGGCTGAATTGAAATGAAGAGATTGTAACACAGGGAGATTGTAACACCAGAGGCACCCATCCCTCTTACCCTACGACTGGTCTTCGAGTTTGGGCATCGTGTCGGAGGTAGAGGTATAGGTGCCCTCGCTGCTGTTGGTGGCTGAACAGAATCAGTCTGCGTGAAGTCGGCTAACGTTGACTAACGTCTCTCGAGACTCACTGGTCGATCCACTCGCGGTCATGAAGTTGGCGACGGCCAACATGAATTCTTGGGGTTCGACGAAAGCCACCGAGTCGGTGTCTGTGGTGGTGGTGGTCGTCGTAGTGGTCGTCGCCGTAGTGGCCGCCGTCTGCGTCTCCGCCGGTTTTAGCACCTCTGACAGGAGGAAGTTGCGCTCGGGGTCGGTCAACTTCTCGATGACGTTGAAGAAATAGAGATAGAGAGGAGAGAGAGAAAGTGCGTGCATGTGGGACAAGGTACCTATACCTACATTAGTATTCTACAGTCCTGCAGCAAAGTGTTATCATTCTATACCTACCTGTGGAAATGGTCCTCGATCAGCTGCCTCTTTCTGGCGTTCTTCGCCTTCTTGAGGCGGTCTCTCAAGGGGAGAGTCTTCCAGTCACGCGGATTGGCTCTGAGCCATTCTTTGTCATTCAGCTCGGTGCCTCTGTCGTCCTCCCTTTCATGAACCGGCCGCTTTCACGCTCAGCTGAAGCTCAAGCTTCAGTTCAAGCTGAACACGAGGAGGGCCGCCGATTGTACAGCTGACTAGGTGGTAGAAAACAATACAGGTGGTAGATAACCAGACTCCACAAATAAGTCTCTTTTGAAAATATCAGGTTTGTATTTCTACTGAGATTGGAGCAAGGCTTTTCCAGTTTCGTGTGCCGCCGCGACTCTCCTCGTGACTACACTTTTTTCGCCGCGCCTCAGCGCGGCGAGGTGTATATATACGGATGACAATGTCTGTCTGTCTGTCTGTGTGTCCGTGGCACAGAAGTAGAACATGTGACATATGTGGTCAAGTAGAGTCAAGGTCGCTGAGTATGGATCCAATGTAGTACGTTTCTGTTGCTAATTTCGCATTTTCGAGATATTCACAATTAAAATTCAAAAATGTCGAAAATCGACTTTTTCACCTGATGAGCTAGGCGCGAAATTTCTTCAGAAATGGAAAGAGCACGGACCGCTGATAATTTGTAACACAAAAGAGAATTTTTGTCAATGTGGAATTTGATAGAAATACGCAATTGTTTGTCGAAATTTCATAAATTGACAAAAATAGAACGTCATTTATTGGCGAATGTGAATGCAGAAATTGAAAGGTCGTAAGCCAATAAGAATTTGTGACATAGTTTTTCAGTTTTGAAAAATTGCAATTTGGAGGTATTTACAATTAAAATATAAAAATGTCGAAAATCGACTTTGTCGCCTGATGGACTAGCGGCGAAATTTCTTCAGAAATTGAAAGAGCATAGACCGCGGATAATTTGTAACACAACAGAAATTGTTTGCAATTGTGGAATTTTATAGAAATACGCCACAATTTGCCAAAATTCCACAAATTAACAAAAGCGTCATAACGCAGAAATACGTACACCAAACGAAATTCCTGGTTAAAGAACGAGTGCACCAAACAGTTGGCAAGTTTTTTGTTCGATGTGGCGTATTCCCACAGGTATAAAACTTCAGATGAACGGCGTCGTATCATGCCGATACCATATAGCGAACGCGGCGATATCACTGAGCTTTAGATCAGTTGTACAGACAACCGTATCGTGGTAATAGCTGCAATGGATTTGTGGTACACGTTTTCAAGATACCTTCTCTAGATACGGCTAATTATGCGAATGAAATTCACTATACTGTTCACCAATATATGACAGACACAAAGTATAGGTTGAACTTTTTACACACACCGCTTGTTGGAGTGGTCTTACTACAGACAGAACATTTGTGTTCTGCACGTGGACAGATACGACCAGCAGTACAGTAGGTAAGCATTCGTCACTAGACAGCAATTTTGGTGCATCATGGAATTTTGACATTTAACTGAATTTTTCATCAAATTTGACATTTGTTACTCATTTTGACTCTATTTCATGTTGCTAATGATCCGTAGTCCAAGTCTATGTCCTTGCCACTTTTGAAGAAGTTTCGACGCTAGCTCAGATGAAAAAGTCGAATTTCGACATTTTCATATTTTGCCTAGTTGTGAATAGGTATCTCGAAAATTGCAAATTTTGCGAAGTTTAAAAGCCACGGTCAATGGGTAACCCAGTTTTGCTAACGTTCGGTTTCCCACACGTCGACTGACTTCTTGTAATGCTCCTGCACCATCTGCTTCTTCTTCTCGTCTGCCATCGCCAGCTCCTTTGCGTAGAATTCCGGAAGTCGCTTCCATTCCATCCTGTAGGGTGATGGGCCAGAAATTCACGCAAACTCCACTCGAACGGGAGAGGCAGGTCCTTCTTCTCGCTTCGGTTCTCGCTCGGCCGCCCTGAACAGAGAGGGACCAAATGCTCTCAAATATTGGCTCTGCTGCATTCAACAACTATTGCACCGCGCGCACCTTTTCCCATCGTCACGATATTTATTTCTCGGGCTGTACTAAACGGAATTGGTTGAAATTTGGTACACTAAAGGACTTCATTATAAATAGATAAAATTTCAAATTTGGTGAAAATCGGTTAAGTGTAGCGAAAGTTACAGGCGAACAAAAGATCAGTATTTGGAGTGTGCTAATTTGGTTGAGTGATGCGCGCTGGATTTTCATGGCATTCTAGAGAATTCAGGGGATAGTGAGAAGGAAGTGAGAAAGCGGACCTTGAGCAGAATCGGAGCAATGGCAATCTAGACACCGTAGAAGTTGCAGTACTTAGGTGGTTGGGTCTGAATGAGTGCCCCCAAATTCTGAATGAGTGCCCCCAGATTCTGAATGAGTGCCCACAAATTCTGAATGAGTGCCCCCAAAATTCTGAATGCGTGCCCCCAGTACCCAGAGGCGCACTACTACCACGGCCGTGTAACTTGTCGGGCACAGCCGGCCTAAGCAGGAGGTGAAGTAGATGGAGGAGTCGCCCCACCCACTGTTTGCACTAAAACTCGGTCGGCGTCGCGCCTGGCTGGTCTCAGCTGAGGCTTAGCGCGACCACCAACTTCACTGGTGAACCGGAGCTTAGCAGAGGGAAGAGTACCGTCAGCCTGGCGCCGAGCAATAATCATTCCAATTCTGAAGAAGAACAAACCCGCCGACCAAATCAGCAGCTACAGACCCGTCTCTTTGCTCTCCTGCATTGCCAAGCTGGCAGAGTCAATGATGCAGAGACGACTGTTAGCCTGGGCCACAACCAACAACAAAATCCCAGAGGAGCAAGCAGGCTTCCAACCTGGCCGATCCACTCTGGACTGTCTTGCCACCATCGCACAGTCAACCATGGATGGCCTGCAGGAGCGACGCCGCACCCTAATGGTCGCCATTGACTTCAAAGCAGCCTTTGACAGGGTCTGGAGAGGCGGGTTGCTGCAAGATCTGGCAAATTGGGGCCTACCTGCCAAGTGCTTACGCTGGCTACGCGCATTCCTCTCAGACAGGCGGGCAGCAGTGAGGTGGAACTGTACCCTGAGCCGCTTCAGGGTCTTCAAAGAAGGAGTGCCGCAGGGCAGCCCCTTGTCACCGCTGTTGTACTGCCTGTCGCAAGCCAGCCTTCCAGCGACCATACGAGAGGAGAGCCCTACAGCGACCTGCACGATCTATGCGGACGACGTCACCCTGACAACAAATGCCAAGACGCCGGAATTGGCCGCACAGCCCATGCGACGCGCGCTTCAGGGGACAGGGAACTGGGCAGAACCCTGGCAAGTCAAGATCTCGGTGGAGAAGACGGAGGCGATGGTGGTATCTGTGGACCCGTCGGAAACCGCAGGGAAAGCCCAGCCTCCCCTGACGCTAGGTGGTCAAGCTGTGCGATACAACACGCACCCTACCATCCTGGGCGTCTCATTCGACCCGCAAATGCGCTTCGCCACGCAAGCGCAGATAGCGGCGAAGAAGCTGAAGAGCAGGTGCAATATCCTGCGAGCACTCAGCGGCAAGACCTGGGGAATACAGGCAGCTGGTCTGCGGACACTCTACATTGCCTACGTCAGGCCAGGAGGCATGTACGCAGCTGGCGTCTGGTTCCCCTTTCTAGCAGACACCCACCGAAAGCGAGTCGAGCGCGAGAACTACGCGGCAGCACGCATCATCACGGGCGCTCCACTGGGCTCCCCTGCAGTGGAAACGTGCCGAGAAGCAGCCCTCCCACCGCTCCAACATTTAGCAGAGGAGGAAGGTGCCAAGCTGCTCCTGCGTCTGCAACGACTCCCAGACAACCACTGCCTCAGAACGCTCGTCGAGTCTGTGACTACCCCACGACTCCGCGCGACAGGCACAGCACTCCGCACAGACTGGCTGAGAACTGCCAGAGAGACGCTGACACAACTGCCCCCAAACACCAACCCATGGGAGGCACTGATCCGCGGCCGCGACGAAAAGGCACTAAGATACTACAGGCACAACACCGCCAACAGAAACTCTTTCCACCGGAGAGCAACAGAGGGCGCACTGCTCCCAAACGACGCCACACAAAGCAGAGCAGAAGAGACGCTGCTAAGCATGCTGCGACTCAACCGCGTCCCTTTCCTCCAGCAGACGAAGTGTAGGTGGAAGAGAGCAGACACAGCCGCATGTCCGCACTGCAACGCGGCAGACGGAAGACACAGAGCACTTTCTTCTCGCCTGCCCCAGATGGGAGGCCCAGCGCCGCCAGTGTCTTGGCGGAGACCCCACTCTGAGATGTCTGCAGGAAGCCCCGCAAGACGTCCTGCTGTTCGTACGTCGTACCGGCCTTTGGGCCCCTCGATCCTAGAAGAGGCCAGCATCAACAACAACAACAACCACCAACTTCAGGGCGCGCTCCGCGCGCCCTGAAGTGCGCGCCCTGAAGTCGGTCACCGGTCGCGTTAAGCCTAAGCTTCGACCCGCCAGACTGCGACGCCGACTGACTCTTGTGGACTGTGGGTGCAGGGTGAGCCTAAGCATAGCCTGACTTCAAAGGAAAATCTTTGCTTGAAGGTATAGAGAACGAACACGGTATAATGACTCCCACAGATGAGATTCTTGGCCCCGCGGCTCCATCCACACCGTGATTAGACAGACGCCGCACTTAGAACATTGGGGGCACTCATTCAGAATTTGGGGGCACTCATTCAGACTTTGGGGGCACTCATTCAGAACTTGGGGGCACTTATTCAGATATAGCCTACTGAGGTAGCATGCGCAGAAGTAGCCGCTCTACAGCGGCAGCATGAGGGTGCGGCAGGAGCAGATTATCCATCAGCATGACGAAGGAGCGAATTGAGCATGCCCGGGATCGAAACGAAACATCCTTGGCTGACTTGAAACGAAGAGATTGTAACACAGGGAGATTGTAACACCAAAGGCACCCATCCCTCTTACCCTACAATTGGCCAACGTCGTCGAGTTTGGGCACCATGTCGGAGGTAGAGGTGCCCTCGCTGCTGTTGGTGGCTGAACAGAATCAGTCTGCGTGAAGTCGGCTAACGTTGACTAACGTCTCTCGAGACTCACTGGTCGATCCACTCGCGGTCACGAAGTTGGCGACGGCCAACATGAATTCTTGGGGTTCGACGAAAGCCACCGAGTCGGTGTCTGTGGTGGTGGTGGTCGTCGTAGTGGTCGTCGCCGTAGTGGCCGCCGTCTGCGTCTCCTACGGTTTTAGCACCTCTGACAGGAGGAAGTTGCGCTCGGGGTCGGTCAACTTCTCGGTGACGCTGAAGAAATAGAGATAGAGAGGAGAGAGAGAAAGTGCGTGCATGTGGGACAAGGTACCTATACCTACATTAGTATTCTGCAGTCCTGCAGCAAAGTGTTATCATTCTATACCTACCTGTGAAAATGGTCCTCGATCAGCTGCCTCTTTCTGGCGTTCTTCGCCTTCTTGAGGCGGTCTCTCAAGGGGAGAGTCTTCCAGTCACGCGGATTGGCTCTGAGCCATTCTTTGTCATTCAGCTCGGTGCCTCTGTCGGCCTCCCTTTCATGAACCGGCCGCTTTCACGCTCAGCTGAAGCTCAAGCTTCAGTTCAAGCTGAACACGAGGAGGGCCGCCGATTGTACAGCTGACTAGGTGGTAGAAAACAATATAGGTGGCAGATAACCAGACTCCACAAACAAGTCTCTTTTGAAAATATCAGGTTTGTATTTCTACTGAGATTGGAGCAAGGCTTTTCCAGTTTCGTGTGCCGCCGCGACTCTCCTCGTGACTACACTTTTTGGAGTGGTCTTACTACAGACAGAACATTTACAGGTGTTCTGCACGTGGACAGATACGACCAGCAGTACAGTAGGTAAGCATTCGTCACTAGACAGCAATTTTGGTGCATCATGGAATTTTGACATTTAACTGAATTTTTCATCAAATTTGACATTTGTTACTCATTTTGACTCTATTTCATGTTGCTAATGATCCGTAATCCAAGTCTATGCCCTTGCCACTTTTGAAGAAGTTTCGACGCTAGCTCAGATGAAAAAGTCGAATTTTGACATTTTGATATTTTGCCTAGTTGTGAATAGGTATCTCGAAAATTGCAAATTCTGCGAAGTTTAAAAGCCACGGTCAATGGGTAACCCAGTTTTGCTAACGTTCGGTTTCCCACACGTCGACTGACTTCTTGTAATGCTCCTGCACCATCTGCTTCTTCTTCTCGTCTGCCATCGCCAGCTCCTTTGCGTAGAATTCCGGAAGTCGCTTCCATTCCATCCTGTAGGGTGATGGGCCAGAAATTCACGCAAACTCCACTCGAACGGGAGAGGCAAGTCCTTCTTCTCGCTTCGGTTCTCGCTCGGCCGCCCTGAACAGAGAGGGACCAAATGCTCTCAAATATTGGCTCTGCTGCATTCAACAACTATTGCACCGCGCGCACCTTTTCCCATCGTCACGATATTTATTTCTCGGGCTGTACTAAACGGAATTGGTTGAAACTTGGTACACTAAAGGACTTCATTATAAATAGATAAAATTTCAAATTTGGTGAAAATCGGTTAAGTGTAGCGAAAGTTACAGGCGAACAAAAGATCAGTATTTGGAGTGTGCTAATTTGGTTGAGTGATGCGCGCTGGATTTTCATGGCATTCTAGAGAATTCAGGGGATAGTGAGAAGGAAGTGAGAAAGCGGACCTTGAGCAGAATCGGAGCAATGGCAATCTAGACACCGTAGAAGTTGCAGTACTTAGGTGGTTGGGTCTGAATGAGTGCCCCCAAATTCTGAATGAGTGCCCCCAGATTCTGAATGAGTGCCCACAAATTCTGACCCCCAGTACCCAGAGGCGCACTACTACCACGGCCGTGTAACTTGTCGGGCACAGCCGGCCTAAGCAGGAGGTGAAGTAGATGGAGGAGTCGCCCCACCCACTGTTTGCACTAAAACTCGGTCGGCGTCGCGCCTGGCTGGTCTCAGCTGAGGCTTAGCGCGACCACCAACTTCAGGGCGCGCTCCGCGCGCCCTGAAGTCGGTCACCGGTCGCGTTAAGCCTAAGCTTCGACCCGCCAGACTGCGACGCCGACTGACTCTTGTGGACTGTGGGTGCAGGGCGTGCCTAAGCATAGCCTGATTTCAAAGGAAAATCTTGCTTGAAGGTATAGAGAACGTTCACGGTATAACGACTCCCACAGACGAGATTCTTGGCCCCGCGGCTCCATCCACATCGTGATTAGACAGACGCCGCACTTAGAACATTGGGGGCACTCATTCAGAATTTTGGGGGCACTCATTCAGACTTTGGGGCACTCATTCAGAACTTGGGGGCACTTATTCAGATATAGCCTACTGAGGTAGCATGCGCAGAAGTAGCCGCTCTACAGTGGCAGCATGAGGGTGCGGCAGGAGCAGATTATCCATCAGCATGACCAAAGGGCGAATTGAGCATGCCGGGATCGAAACGAAACATCCTTGGCTGACTTGAAACGAAGAGATTGTAACACAGGGAGATTGTAACACCAAAGGCACCCATCCCTCTTACCCTACGACTGGCCAACGTCGTCGAGTTTGGGCACCATGTCGGAGGTAGAGGTATAGGTGCCCTCGCTGCTGTTGGTGGCTGAACAGAATCAGTCTGCGTGACGTCGGCTAACGTCTTCTCGAGACTCACCTGCTCGGATGCACTCGCGGTCATGAAGTTGGCGACGGCCAGCATGAATTCTTGGGGTTCGACGAAGGTCACCGAGTCGGTGTCTGTGGTGGTGGTCGTCATTGCAGTGGCGGCCGTTTGCGTCTCGTCTGGTTTGAGCACTTCGGACAGCAGGACAATGGTGACAACAGCATAGGCACACCGTAACCGTAA
>JASAMZ010010546.1:0-16007 GCA_030248115.1 Linhomoeus sp. GSCO2_2
AAAGACCCAAACAGAGAGAGTAGATACGTAACTGAACGAAGTAGATGTACAAAAGACGTATTGCTCAGGGAAAAGTTTCGTGGCCTAATCTCATCTAACTCTGCCTGCGGCGCTATTTCTGGTCTATTTATGTACAAACTAGCGTGTTTTGGACCGAATTTTGGTATTTTGAGATTTCTTTTGGCCTTTATTGGTGCACCTATAACCCACCCTGTGTTTTCCTCTAGGTCGAGCCACTCCTGGTCCAATCGGGCGGAGGCGGCGGCGCCAGCGGTGGAACGGGGCGCGCTTTACCTGCCTTGCCCGTCAGTCTGACGCGCGAAAGTAGCGCTTCCGATCTATACGCCACCGTGGACAAAAAGGACACATTTGCGCCCAAAAACAATGCCAACGCGACGCAACTCATGAACCAGGCAAGTCGTCCGGGGGACGCAGTATACTCCACAAATTTGAACTCCTATGCACGGTGACTCCTCTCCTGTTGTGGCCTCCTAACACTCCCAATCGCTAAAGTAATGCCGAATTCGTCATCTGCATCTCAAAATACCCCAGAATCGACATACAACATCCCTAACTTCCTATGGACTCTCAGAACCAAAATTCTGCACTTGGGGTACGGTAGCACGCAGATTGGTCACAGGTGTGATAAAAGTACATCTAAACGCTAAACAAATGCCAAATTCGTAATCAGCGCCCCCGAAAACCCCGAAATCGAGTGCCAAAGTCGACCGGACACCCAAAATTCAAATGGACGCGGCAGGGTTACTGTAGCTCTGCAAATTTGTCAAAAACACTTTTCTGAACCAGATTTCAACGAAGAATCGTTTAAAACCACTTTTGGAACGATCCGGCAACGCATTCGGGCGCTACAGACGTCAAAACGTGAAAATCGCAATTTTCGACCCCGGAGTCAGAAAAGTTGCAGGAAAATAACTTTTTTGTGTTTCGATCGATTTTTCCCGTTCATGGGCCATTCGATAGAGGACATCTGGGAAGGAGCAACAAAAGCGGTCTCGCCGCTCTAGCTGCTACCTAGCTCGCACAGCAACCCGTCAAAGTCGGAAAAGGACAAAAAATCGCGAATTTTTCAAATTTGGCGCCAAAATGGGTCCCGCAGCGATCCAATTCTTTTTTTCCGTGTTCGGCACTATCGAGTACTACAACATATCAAAAGATAGTATATACCATTATATGCAACTTTTTCGAGTTCTACCTTGCCCAACCCATTTTTCAGTACTTTACAAATTTAAATTTTTGAATTTCCCGCCAACGGGGTCCCGCAGCGCGACCCCGTTTGGTGTCCACCCTGCCCACTTACTAGGCCTACCCAACGCAAAAGACCGTTTGGAAATCGGCCGCTTCACGCGCGAACGCCGTTGACTGTAATTTTCTGCGTTTCGCGCACAAACGCTATATACTCCACACTTTTTGTGGAGTATAAAAAGACGACCACGACGACGACCACAAAGCATGCGTACTCCAAAATCGCAAAGTACCCCGCGAGACGGGCGGATTTATCCGAAATAGACGATTTGGAGGATGGGGAAGTGATGCAAATGCCCGCAGTTTCCGCGGCGTCTAAGAATTTCTACGATACCATCGATCAGGACGACGCGACGAGCGACCTATACTCGAAGGTTAGATGGACTATGACTCACAAAATCGGCTAAATTTCCCTGCAGTTTTTGGTTTCCACTGTTTTTACTTGGAGTATTCTTCTATAGGGTTGATCAGTCGCGACGCTTTACCCACCAAACGATGCATAAAAATCTCATCAGTAGTGCTGTCAAAGTGCCGAAAAAGCATTCTGAATAGAAATTTGTGCAGATCTATATGGAAGGTCGCCACTAAATTATTTTTAGTACAATATTGGCCTCTGCGAGTGCGCCGATGAGATGTGGCGTTCTCGGTCTTCTTTTCGATCATGTTCTGCATCATTATGGGGCGTTTTGTTTAGGTGCAATTTGATAATTTTTATACTCCACAAAAAAGTGTGGAGTATATAGCGTTTGTGCGCGAAACGCAGTAATTTTAACCGGATGGCGTTTGCGCGTGCAGCGGCCGATTTGCAAACGGTCTTTTGCGTTGGGTAGGCCTAGTGGGTGGGCAGGGTGGACACCAAACGGGGTCACGCTCCGGGACCCCGTTGGCGGGAAATACAAAAATTTAAATTTTCAAAGTACTGAAAAATGGGTTACACAGGGTAGAACTCGAAAAAGTTGCATATAATGGTATATACTATCTTTTGATATGTTGTAGTACTCGATAGTGCCGAGTTGGCAAAAAAAGAATTGGATCGCTGCGGGACCCATTTTGGCGCCAAATTTGAAAAATTCGCGATTTGTTGCCCTTTTCCGACTTTGACTTGCTGCTGTGCGGGCTAGGTAGCAGCTAGAGCGGCGAGACCGCTTTTGGTGCTCCTTCCCAGATGTCCTCTATCGAATGAGCCATGAACGGAGAAAATCGGGCGAAACACAAAAAAGTTATCTTGGTGGAACTTTTTTGACTCCCGGGGTCGAAAATTGCGATTATCGCGTTACGGCGTCTGTAGCGCTCGAATGCGTTGCCGAATTGTTCCAAAAGTGGGTTCAAACGATTCTACGTTGAAATCTGGTCCAGAAAAGTGTTTTTGGCAAATTTGCAGAGCTACAGTAACCCTGCCGCGTCCATTTGAATATTGGGTGTCGGGTCGACTTTTGCGATATTATACTCGATTTCGGGGTTTTCGGGGGCGCTGATTACGAATTTGGCATTCGTTTAGCGTTTAGATGATGTTTAAGCGTACCTATGACGAATTCGCATGCTACCGTACCCCAAGTGCAGAATTTTCGTTCTGCGAGTCCATAGGAAGTTAGGGGTGTTGTATGTCGATTCTGGGGTATTCTGGGATGTAGATCACGAATTCGGTATTATAGTCTGTTCAAGAAAGGCAGAGACTGAAGGTTATTTGAGTCTGCAGACTTAGCGCTTCGGGAAACCCAAATGATTTATGCATCGTTACATACCCCTGTCGGAGTGTGTTGGCGCGGTGCGTGTTTTGCCATAATCACGCAACACGCACTGGTTTGGGGCGCACATGAAAAATTCGAGGTTTTGCACAGGGTAGGCGATTTTGATAATTTTTACACCAGTTATACCCCAAGGTGTCCTGATATCACATTTTAAATTTCAGCAAAATCGGTTCGCCACAGCGTTAGTTATGGCCTGCCGCGTACACCCTACTTTGGCCCAAAATGGCCAAAATCGTCAAAATCGGCCAAAAAGGGTGCACTTTTTTGATAACTCAAGAAAGAAACGGCCAAATTTCTTCAAACTTTCTGTGTGTTAACTAGAATCAATTGTCTACATAATGGAACCAACCTCATCTTATTCGGTTGTGGCACGCTCGAATGCGACTCAATCAAAGAGACCCTACTTTTGGCCGAAACGACGCTTTTCGGCCAGCTGGACGGCCTCGATGCGCAATCGCGCTGAAAAGCGTCGTTTCGGCCAAAAGTAGGGTCTCTTTGATTGAGTCGCATTTGAACTTGTCGCAACCGAATAAGATGGGGTTTGTTCCATTGTGTAGACAATTGATTCTAGTTAACACACAGAAAGCTTGAAGAAATTTGGCCGTTTCTTTCTTGAGTTATTAAAAAAGTGCACCCTTTTTGGCCGATTTCGGTGATTTTGGCCATTTTGGGCCAAAGTAGGGTGCTCGCGGCAGGCTATAACTAACGCTGTGGTGAACCGATTTTGCTGAAATTTGAGATGTGATATCAGGACACCTTGGGGTATAACTGGTGCAAAAATTATCAAAATCGCCCACCCTGTACAAAACCTCGAATTTTTCATGTGCGCCCCAAACCAGTGCGTGTTGCGTGATTATGGCAAAACACGCACCGCGCCAACACACTCCGACAGGGGTATCTAATGATGCATAAATCATTTGGGTTTCCCGAAGCGCTAAGTCTGCAGACTCAAATAACCTTCAGTCTCTGCCTTTCTTGAACAGACTTTAGTTTTCCGATTGGGAGTGTCAGGGCGCCACAACAGCAGATGAGTCACCGCGCGTAGGAGTTCAAATTTGTGGAGTATACTGCGTCCCCCGGACGACTTGCCTGGTTTACTTTGTTTAACTTTGAATTTCAGGTCCAGTCCCCTCCCAAAGTCCATTCTCGCGGCGCCCCGTCTGACCCCAAGAGTGCGTCCGAAGGCGCGACGGCGGCAGCTCCGCCCTATTCGCAGATCAACAAAAGCCGTCCTCCCGTCACGGATAGACACGACTACGATTACCCAGGATTTGGGGTCCCGGGACCCGTCCCGTCATCTGTATCAGCTTCTGGACAGGCCGTCGTTAGAACTGATGATGAACAGTCCTCTGAACTTGGGCCCTCGGGGCATATTTACAGTCGGGTGGGCGAAAATGGAGCGAAATATGGCGCCGCGGCAGCGCCTGTATATTCCTCGGCCAGCGAAGACCCATACAGCAGTATTGCTAGCGAGGTGTGGTGAATTGTCCTTATTTTGGTTGATTCTGTGGAAAATTTAGTGTTTGAGCAGTTTGTATTATCCACTTTAGCGCTTTTTGTCGTGAAATCAAAGTCAGCGCAATTTGCCCCCCGCTTGAGTTGGTTTTGACATAATTTTTAAGATTTTTAAAATTTTCATTTTGTAGGTGGGCAAGCCAGGCCTCTCCAAAAAGCGCTCGTCTCCATACGAGACAGTGGAAGAGGGGAGCAGCGGCGGTACAGTATCCCAGCCGCCACAACCACCCTCCAGAAGAGACATTCCAGAGGCCAGTAATAATCGGCCTTCTACTAGCGGCGCGGCTGCGAACGACGACGACAACGCTCTCGACTACCTGTACTCGAAGGTGAGATTGTCTATTTCGAAAATTCCATGAAGCGGCATATATAATGAAAGTTCCTTGCGGTCAACGCCAAAAATGGGAAATTTTGGCGCTATTTTGCCCCCTTCGGCACTGCAACTGGTCAGCAAGATTCCCCCCCCCCCCCCTCCCTTCCCGTAAAATTTTCTGTCCCTCCCTGCCTTCCCCCCCCCCCCCACTTGCGAATTCTGGCTAAGGTACTTCTTTGAACGTCCCCATATCTTCCATTCTCTTCAGATCCGTCGATCGGACCCACAGCCGAGGCTTCCTCCCCTCCATCCTCAGGCTCCCCCACCGCCCCCTGTGGAGAGACCCTTCAGTGACCAGATGTCTGACCAGTCCGGACCTTCATACAAGTAAGTGAGCGTGTCTTTATGCTATTTTGTGCTGCTATTGTCGTATTAGTCGTATTCGAGTCTCAAAATAGTTTTCTGCAGTCGGTATTCGCCGATAAATCGTTATTACACAATTCTAGCCTTGTCAGTTCACTTCATATTTTGCGCGAATCAATTTATGAAACTCGCTACATTTCTCTAGGTACATCACTGTCCGCGAATCCCTGGATACGATTCGCGACCGGCTGGCCAATCAGCATCGACGCAATGAAGAAGCGGAGCTGGCACAGAATGATCATTACTACTCCACTATAGCTGGAACGAGAGAGCACCCTTATGAGCAGGTGACACCCTGTATAAAACTTCGGTTTCTTTGTTATTGTCTGGTTGTCTGAGACGTAATTACGTCCATATTTTAGGTGCGTGAGCCCGTGTCACAACCGCTGTACGAGGACATTTCCGCCTATCCCGCTGCGTCGTCGTCTCAACCCGCCAGAGAAACGACGTTTCCAGTCACCGCCCCACAATCCAGTGGTGGGTTTAGTCTATTCCATTCAATTCTTCAAATGGAAACAGAATTTGCAAATTTTAATTTTTTCAGCACGCGCGTTCTCTTCTGACGAGAACAACGTAACGACCGTCCTGGTGGGGGATGCAACCGATTCGACATCGGCAGCTACTGCTACTGCGCGCGAGAATCGAACTCCCAGCGACCGCCACCACTACGACAAGATCCAGGATCCATTGCTGCATACAATTAGTGGGAAACAACCTTCGACGAATGACAATGCGTCAGGCTTTGCAAGGGGCCTTCCAGAGGGTGGCTCTGGATCTGGAACTGGTGGAAATCGTGGAGCTTCTAGTGGCTCCATTGGTGGATCTGCAGCTGGAACTGGTGGACGTCATGGTGGTCCCAGTGGTACCTTTGGTGGCTCTGGAATTGGAACTGGTGGAAGTCTTGGAGGTCCCAGTGGTGCCACGGGTGGCTCTGAACATGGAACTGGTGGACGTCATGGTGGTCCCAGTGGTACCATTGGTGGCACTGAATCTGGCTCTGGTGGAAGTCGTGGTGGAATTTTCGGTGGTGCCACGGGTGGCTCTGGACCTGCGACTGCGAACGACGCCAGTGGAGCTGAAAAGCGAGGGCTGCCAGGACGCGGGGTTGAACGTAAAGCTGACGCCGTCTATGGTGATCGCTCGGGTGTCTCTGCGAGCTCAGATGTCACCAGTGGTGCTGGCAGCTTGACGCAGCAGCAGCAACCTGAGAAGTATCCCCAGACGTCAGGGTCAGCTGCTGGAGCTGCACTGAATGAGTCTACGAGAGCGGATGGAGCCAGTCAAGAAGCTGGGTCATTCCAAGCTCAGATGAGGTCAAGTCTTGAGGCTGGAGTGAGAACGTCCATTTCTCCCAGTCGTGCCACTGATGGCAATGGAGCAATTGACGCTATTCGAAGCGGAATGGAGAAGTTACCAGAACGGCAGTCTGATCGCAGTGGAGCGTCGGCGATTGGAGTCGATGGAACGTCGTCTGGTGATCCGATTTTTCCCACGGAAGACGCAAGTGGCCCTGGCAGCTCAGTGCGACAACAATCTTGGAAACAGACAGAAGCGACAATCGACGTCGGCAAGAAACTGCCCTATGAAACGGCAGATGCCAAGCAAAACTTTGGAGAACGGTTGGAGGCGACCAGTGCAAGTCAGGGTGGACGCCCCTTTGTTGAAGATGGCGAAAGGTACGGTACTCCTAGTGGTGACAGTGAAGGCGCCAGTGCCGCAGGTGTATCTGGTGTGGTCACTCCACAACATCCTGACAGACGTCACGAAGCGTCACCGTTCATGAAAGAGGTGAGCGACAGTAGCCGAACGAGTGGCGCCGATCAACTATCTACCGAGCTGACACCAGCGTCGAAATCTGATCCTTCGGCCCGCGTTGAACATGGAATTGACAACCTTTCCGGCCCGCAATCGGCGACGCCTCAAGAGCCCGTGAAGCCAGAGTTGTCTGCCTTTCGAAGGAGTACACCCTTCACGAATCTCCCAACTTCCGAAGCCGGAGATTTGTCGCGCGAGTCGAGATTGGCCTCTGGTGACGCCTCAGCGACTGAAACCAGCGCCCAGTTTGAGAAGCTTCCGTCTTCCTCTGAAGCTGTGACCTCTTCCAGCGTTTCTGCTCCACAAGTCGAGAAGGCGGGCGGTTCATTCGCCGCTACTGCAACACTGAGGCAAGGTCAAGGGTCGGATAGAATTCAAGGCCAAGAGCCAACTTGGCAACAGTTGGAGACTGTCGCGTCTAATGGTCGATCAATGTTCTCTGACGCTGATGGAAGTCGCGCTTCGGCGGGCGCAGAGGGAACAACGGTCACTAATGGCCGCGAATCGAGCGGCGCCGAGATCCATGGCACTCGTGGAGCTGAAAGTGACAATAGAGTCGACGGGCCTACTTTGGAACCAAAGACGAGTGACTTCAAAGGGGCAGCTGCGACTGGACGCAGTACTGATGGCGGATCGGCGGCCGCGGAAGGATCGCCCGGTAGATCGTCGTCTTCATCCAAAGCTACTGCAGAAGGAAGCCAGGGTGTTTCATCGACCTCTAGCAGTGCTCCTGATCACACTTGGAGCGGCCCGTCGCCAGGGGTCATTGGAATGGCCTCATCGAGCGCATTTTTCGAGAGTGAGGACGCAACTGACGCTACAGACGCCAGCAGTCCACAGGGCCCGAGGATCGGCAAGCCCGTGAGCCGGCCCCTCAAGGTCGACGTCGAGGACGGCGCTTCTTCCAGTCGCCGCAGCGCTTCCCCCAGACGAGCTTCCCCCTTCGGCGTCGGCCGGCGCGCTTCCCCCTCCCCCACGAAGTCCCCCAACACCTCTCCCTCCAAGGGTCGCTCCCACTCTCCTACTGGACCTTTAACGCCCCAGGGCGCATCTGGGACTATTGGTGGCGCGTCCCCCTCTGCGGCTCGCTGTCAGTCCTCCCCCAAGAGCTTCTCTGCCAGAAGGGCCATGGAATCGCCCCACCACTCCCCCATCAGACAGCAGTCATCTCCAGTGAGAAGGGGAGAGCCCCATAGTGCCAGGGTTGGGTCGGAAGGAAGCCCCACGAGAACCACTGGGTCGTCGTCTGGCCTGTCGTCGCCCAGGAAAGTGGAGGCATGGTCCACGACCAGGTACAGTAGGCTGGGTGGCTTGAATTTTCTATTTTGCAGCGATTTGGCATTTTGTACACAATTCAGCGCGCGGACAGCGTCCGTGGCCTCGCCATCGTCGGGCTACATCTCAAGTGGCGATCCTGCGGGAACGTCGGAGGCGACGCCGCCGACTCGAATCAGATCGGCGCACGACAGCAGCCGATTCCGGGCCATATTCGAAGGCACAGGTGACGACGATAATCGAAAGGGGGCGCACAGCCGCCTGGCGGACGCGGCTGGCGCGAAGGTGGGTAGTTTGAATTGGGAAGTTCGAATAATTCATTCATACAGTGGAAGGGTGCTACCTTCTGTTCCACATGACAAGTTGTGTGAAGACGTGCATCAAAGGTTGAGCTGCTGTGTCGTTTAGTTCTGAGACATCTGCGCACATATTCTTGGAATAACGTCATACAGGGTGGCCCAAAAAAAGTGAGACCCCTAACTTCGCGACCGCCGTTCTCGAGCGTAACTGCGCATATCAAGCCCCAAGTTGGACATGACATACTACAGGGTGTTTTTGATAAGGTACCAAAATTTCAGCCCATTTCGTACACCAAAGAGAAGATGGCGTCGTTTTGCGCAGGGTCATGTCGAAAATCGCGTGCGGCGCCTTTCACTGCAGGAGATCGTGCTGGAGCTGAAGAAGGCCGAGGAGCAGCTCCGGCACGATCTCCTGCAGTGAAAAGCCGCTGCACGCGGTTTTCGACATGACCATGCGCAAAACGACGCCATCTTCTCTTTGGTGTACGAAATGGGCTGAAATTTTGGTACCTTATCAAAAACACCCTGTAGTATGTCCTGTCCAACTTGGGGCTTGATATGCGCAGTTACGCTCGAGAACGGCGGTCGCGAAGTTAGGGGTCTCACTTTTTTGGGCCACCCTGTAGATGTGCTCAGATCGCGATCGCTTTCAGAAGCTGTTCGACGCCAGCGGAGTCAAAGACGCCTTGAACACTTCCGCCGCTTCCTCGAGGAACGCTTCTGTCGTTTCCGCACCCTCCGAGGGCAAACTGGACACTAGCGCCCCCAAGCGGCGAGCGGACAAACCCTCCGTGGGTTCTGGAGGCGGCGGCGACGACAGCGATGAAGAGTATGAAGATACTGATGAGAAGCGCCTTCGGAGATTGGTCGATTACGCGAGAGCTACCGGGAAGTCGATGCAGAGAGCGTCGCTCGATTTAAAGGAGTGGGGACAGCCGGAAGAAATGGGAAGGCGCCGTGAAGCAGACGGCAGCTCTGGTAAGAAACGGTAGCAGTGGCGAGCCCAGGATTTTCAAATGGGGGGAGGGCGCTCATACCAAAATCAGTCCAAAATCAGCGCCGCAGGCAAAATTTTGCCGATTTTGAAGCTAAATATAGGAACTTTTGCTTAAAATTGCGCCGCAGGCGAACATTTTTTCACATACGCGCCTTTCCTGTGGAAAAGTTTTCTCTAGGGTCGGTCCCAATGGGGGGGGGGAGGCTACGCTCCCCGCCCCCCCCCCCCTGGTCCCGCTGGTGAACGGTAGCTATGCATGGGCGCGAACGAATTTTGTGAAGCGCCAGTGCTGTATAATACACTTGCTGCCTAGTGCCTACCCCTGGCAGCCGTTCAACCGACAGTGCGCTCCGTTATTTAGGGCGCTTTCGTGGGAAACACATTGGAGGGCCGCTTGTAGGTAGGTAGTAGCAGTAGGCAGCTTGACAGCCCAGTGTGGTTGGCGCAACTGTTCGCCCGCTCAAACGAGTCGCGTTTGCGCTTCAGTGTAAGCGAGGGGCCGTATAGCCGCATGTGGTGAGAATAGGTACGCTTTCGTTGCACACATTTCATGTTTGAATTGGGCCAAATGCCGCCTGTACTTTTGTCTAGGGGCCGCTCAAGCGTGGCGACTTCCCAGGGAACCGGCCTCTGGGAAACCAGTTGGTGGTTCTCCCACAAAGGCTAAGAAAGGCGCCGACGACGCTTCTCGCGCACTGGATGCGTCACAGAAGCAGCAGCAGAATAAGAAGAAAGCGGGCGACGACGAAGATGATTCCTCTCTAATCTGCTACTGTCACGGCGGCGGCAGCGAGCCGGAAGCCGTGCAGGAAGACAATCTGAAGGAGATGGAAAAGGCCGGCTGGGTCTTTGACGACCACTGTGACGACAGAGGGCGCGCCAGTGCGATAGAAGATGAGTCAGCGCAGCAGCCCGGGAAGGAGTGAGAGCCGCCCCGCTTTCCTTGCGTCTATATTGAGAAGCGTTGTGGAAGGGGACGGTGTCTGAATCGGAAGCTGCCGCGTGGAGCGCGATATTTTCCGATCCCCTGTGCAATTTGCGGCTTCTATTCCGGGTGTGGATATTCTTTGGTTCCGAAGCGAAATTCGTTGCTAATTTTCGTCGGCAATGCAGAGTGAACCGTCTTGACGATCCTAGTCCCGATCCCCGCCGTTCCAGCTACTTGTGCCGTTTGATGGTTTCTAAACTTCGTTGTGCTACTTGGGTGTAATCACTGGTGGCTAGAATTTCGTCTTCGATGTTTGGGAACTCGCGAGCTATGCTATCGTTTACGCCTAATGCAAAAGGCCAACAAATTGTAGTTTCGCACTCGACCGACGCTTTCATTCGCGACTTCTGGGGGTATTTTGATGAAGTTTGGCAATTCCGTCAGCGCGGCTTCTTCAGTTCAACGCCTACTCCGTACGCAGCTGCGTGTGTTTGCTCCATTTCTGCGAAATTGTCCCTTACCCCTTTGTTGATTGGTCCCTTTTGTTATTGTGCTCATTCGAACGGAGTTGTCACGCTCTGTTCCTGTGTCTTTGGCTCTGGTTGTTGTTTCTGTCGTTGCGTAGAAAATACAAATCTTGGGAAGTCTGCATCAACCGGGAATATAACGGCAGCAATTCAGCAAAGACCACTCATGCAAATAGCGTGGCGTTTCGTAAACGTACACCTAGAAGAATGAAAGTTCTAAATACAGTACTATGGTTTGAAAGTTCAAACCTTGCGCAAAAAGAAGTTCATAGCGGCAATGTTTTGCGCCTGCTTCGTTCAGTTACTATTGCTAAATTTTGGGAAAGGGAAAACTACACGGGACTAGAACATACTTGGGTCGGATCCGTCTGCTACCCAACCCGGGAGGCCCCAGGCCCCAGCCAACGCCGCCACGGATGCCATTCTATGACCCAAAGCCCTAGCTCTACCAGAACACTATTCTAAGCATCTAAAGTCGTCGGAGCCCGAAACCGGTTTGCAACTGCCAAAAATTTCTCAGCAGAAGTCAAAGCCTGAGAATAGCCCTGCGCCTCCAGAGACCTATCGAATAAAAAAAAAATGCCCCGATCGCCAACTCTAGCCCGACTTATGACGTGAATACACAGATCCGCACCATCACTCACACTCCTCCCTGGAGGGGAGATCCGAAAAACGGCCCGACCCACAGACCTTGCGAGAAGAGCAGGGGTATGTTGTGCCATTGCAGATGGTCGCAGGTGTTGTCCTTCGTCTATAGGGCTCCTTCTCCTGACTCGACATCAGCTTGTGACGAGGCGCTTTCCAGCTGGTAGCCCTGCTGGACCGACTCCAGTTCAGAATCAGTTCAACGCCGTCGCAGTACTGGGAATACGGTGCGCTGCTGCCGCTCTATCGCTCTCGACGCAGAAGATTCGAAACTCATCTCAAGGATTCTCTGACGGAAGAGAACGTATGTCGCCGCTCTGGCGACAGCCGGTAGCCAGTTCGCGACCTAAGAGATGCGCGCTGACTAGCTGCAAGACTAAGCCGTCACCAAGGTACAGTAGTACCTTCCATACTATGTACGTGAGCATTTACTGTACGTATTAGGTTATTGCATTCTTAACCCGTACCACAAAACATTTTCCGGCTTCGAGGCTGGCGCGAGCTTGATGGCCAGCCATTCGCAACTGGTGACGGAGTGCTTTCTGCGCAGCACTCAGAACCAGCGGTCGAGGGTTCCCGAAGAACAGAACAACTCCTCCTTCCTCAAACGCCTGAACGATCGTCGTGGATGCGTATTGCTCTTTCCTCTTCTGTGCGAGACGAGAAGAGTACACCCCACTCAGTGAAGAACAATGCGCCAGTCTATGCGCTAGCAGCCGCGGCGCTGCTGCCGGAGGCGGATGAATTTATCTGGATATAGTAGTAGCGACTGTGGTCGTCACAAATTGTGGCGCAAACCGCAATGGCTTCTAGCTCTGAACGCTGCGCAGGAGCCAGTACGGATTTGTGCAGTGCTGTGTGTGCTCATTGTGTTGGGACTGGGGTCCCTGGACCCGAACAGCGCCAGATGATCTTGGTTGTGCTGGGCCTACAAAAATGGATCTGGCACTTCTCCAGCTGTTGTGCGCCGGAGGAGTCTTCCTCTGTCTCGCCTTGATAGGAGGCATCCCGTTTGTGGTTTCTGCGATCGTGACGGTGTTTGTTATATTCTGAGTTCAGTTAGTATAACAAAATTATGTGAGTTTATTCGCTAGCATACAACATCAAATTTGTGGTAGGAAGTTTTTCTGCACAGTTCATAACACTCAGAAACTGCAAAATGGTTTCAGCCAGCTGGCTTCCATCCCTGGAATCACCACAAGGCATTAGGGAACTTGCAGAATTGAGTGGAAACAATCTCCCTGTACATTAATTCTAGGAAGACACACCCGTGGATTCTAGGCCATCTCATAAATCTTAAATCTAGTCTACCATCCAGAAGTTTCCATTTCCAAGCATTGGCAAATTAGTCTACTGCGCACTTCTCAGTCATCGACCAGTGTGTCAATCTACCAACTTACGGCTTCGCTCATATCTGCTGCCTATTCATACCCGTTCTGATCTATTTGTCGAGAGCTTGGCAAAGAGCAGCCCTTCAGGACATGGATTGGAATCGTGGCACTCTGGGCTATTCTGATGAGACACAACTGGGATCTACAGAGGAGAATGGTTGAAGAACCTGCACACATCGATGCTGGGCTTGGGGTCAGGAAGGAAACAGAAGAGGGATGAAGGAGGGGAGGAAGGGGTGAAAGAGGGAGGAGGGGAGAAGAGGCATATGAGCGATGTGTGACTTCATCTGTGATGGATGGTAATGATGGGAATGAATGCAAGTGTGACAAGTTGAAGGGAGGAAGGTGGGGGGGGGGAGAGAGAGGGGAGGAATGAGTGCGCAAGCATATTCCAAATTCCAGACGCTCCGTACGACGGTCTGCTCAAAGTCTGGCTCAACTACAAAGTCATGCAAGTCATCAGCTACTGTGCTCGCATGGTAGAGGACGAAAACGAACTAGCCCTTCCACTGTGGCAGAATCTAGTCAACTTCTTAGAATATTTCTGCTATATGCCCTACACTGAGATTATCGTTGTACTCTACGAAGATTACAGAGAGCAAATGAATAATCGGAAGAACGAAGTGTTTCCTCTTGCTGAAATTGTTAATAAACTGGTCAGGATAGCGTTTTGGGGCGTGTGCTATGAGTTGTTCTTACACCACGCTTATCCTCACGTGAGTCGGCTCGACGAGTAGGTAGATAAAATTAGAATAACAGAATGAACTAGAGCAAAATGAAGTGGCAACAATGAGCAAAGCAACAATGCGGTAGTGTCTACATTGTTGCAATAAATAAATTAATAAATAAATAGATACGTAAATAAATAAACAAGTAGATAAGTAAATAAATAAATATAGCAATAAGTAAATAAATGAATAAGTAGAATGTACAAATAAATAAACAAATAAATAAATAAATATATGAGTAAATAAATAAATAAATAATAGATTGCAAACGTAGAGATCCCTACTTGAAAGTTCCAGGTCTTCACAAGCTCGGCCTACCTGGCCAACACAGTTCACGTCTACACTCTACTCAGTGTCGGATACGCGACGGGACAACTATTCTACCTAAAATACGTCGTCATGTTCGGTTTCAACATTATGCTAGCGCGAATGGACAAGATGAGGCCTCCTACCAAACCCATCTGCATCTCAAGGGTGACGCTCTATTCGAGAATGTGGCGCTATTTCGACGCTGGCCTCTACAATTTCCTGAAAGTGCGCGTTTACGTGGCCATTCTGAAGGGGACAGCCAGTCTGGGAACGCTGACGAGGTCGGTTGACTCGTGTGAGTGAAATGAAGATCGTATTTTGTAATGAACTTTATTGCCCAAGGGCATACGTACATAAGTAGGTAACTCTCGTGAAACATGGAAAAGTAGCACCTAACAGGTACAAATTTCCATCTTCAGGTAAATAATTTTAGAAAACTTCTGCACGCCCACTCCAACCTTCAGTTGATGAAAGTATCGTTTCGCCTCAAAGCTGACTTGTCACTTGTTGTACAGGGTGGCGCACGTATCTGTTCCCGATTCTATTTGGCAATAACTCGAGCATTTTCAGACGGATCTTCCTCAAATTCTAACATAACATCAACAAGCATTTAACAATTTTTTCCGACAAATATCATTACAATTCACGCAGTAAATCGATTTAGTAGAAAGTCGTAGTAGTTAGCTTTCGTTGGTCTCGCCGCCTGACGGCCTGACAAACGCAAAAGCGTCTGCTTTGAAAACTCAGAACAGTTTGAAATCTTGACTTTTATCTGATGGGGGGTCAAGAATAGAAAAAGTGCTTTACTATCACTGACAAGTGATACGTGACACTCCTTGAGTGTCAGATAGGCACTCCGCGTGATTGTTTTAGCAGACGGGGGCACAGAAACTCCAACAAGTGTTGCATTCCCGTTAAATTTGTTTGTTCCCAATTGTTTCAGTGTAGAACTTAGGGTCCATAGCCCGGGTGGGCCTGAGCAAATGCCATACACTTAGAGGCCGATGTGGCCCAAGTAACGCGTTGGAGCAGGCTCTACTTGACGATGAGCGCAGGCTGTACTGACCGCTGTCTATAGCCACTCACAATGTAGAATGCCAGCAGCGGCCCCAATTATAGAGGCGCGCCTTATCTACGCTACACAGCGGGGGCTTCCCCGCTGGGGTGAACAGCGTCAGGTCGCCAGTAGTCGCGTGCGTACCTTTCTCAGCGCGTCTTATATGGAACAGCAGACTGTTGGCGCAGCAAAATCGATCGCCGACAGAATTATTTTCGGAATTTCGCCGAATTTTACAGAGCGTAAGTATTCAGGCCAAAATCAGGCTAAATACACCGCAAATCGCCAAACAAACAACGAATACGCGTTCTGCGGCATCAGAAAGCCCAGACAACTGTCAACGCAATTTTGAAAACTCGGCCCCGGGCGCAATTTGTGGCTGGTTCGGCGCCGAGAAATCAGCTTCTTTCCCTCGGCACAGTTCCATCTCCTGAGACCAAACTCCAAGAGGCGTTCCATCAATCGCCAAAATCGGGTTAAATGCACCGCAAATCGCCGAAGCAAACAACGGATTCGCGTGCTACCGCGTCGGAAAGACCAGATACAACTGTCAACACAATTTTGAAAAATTTGAACCCGGGACCCGGAGCGATTTTGGCCGGCGCGGTGCCGAAATCAGGGTAAAGACGTCCCAAATCGCAAAACAAACACCGGATTCGTGTTCAGCGTCAAGTTGAAAACCCCGAAACAAGTGAAAACTCAATTTAGAAAATTTGACCTCGGGATTCAAAAATTCGGCGCGGCCGAGATGTCGCTACGTCAAAAAGGTCAAAA
>JASAMZ010010548.1:0-16767 GCA_030248115.1 Linhomoeus sp. GSCO2_2
TTGGGACACCTATGTATGCAGGGCCTCCTGAACAAGCGGGGGCACTTCGGGGGTTGGTGTCATATGCGCGTAACCATCGGTGGGAAGAATGGAAGGCGACTGGACGAGATCCTGATTGATGGACGTTAGAGCGTGACGTGAAGGAGAAGAAGAAGAAGAAGACGGAGAAGAATTCACCCCCCGCCCGTGGGACAAGAACACGCCGCGATCCTTTTTGCACCTGTAACTTTCGCTACACTGCACCGATTTTCACCAAATTTGGAATTTAATCCATTCGTAATAAAGCTCTTTAGTGTGCCAAATTTCAACCAGTTCCGATCAGCGGAGCCAGAGAAACAAGTATCGTGATGATGGGAAAAGGTGCGCGCGGCCGAGATGGAACATATTATGGTTTGGCGCTGCCGCGCCAACCATGATATAGCGGATGCGTACTAGCACAACACACAATGCCCCAAGCGCTGAAGCACTGCTTGACCGTCTTCCCTTTGGCCAGCACCATGTTCCAAGGCGCGTAGGAGTACCACAGGCGCATCGTGCCCTTTCCCAGGGCGTTTGGTGATGAAGAACTGGGTCTCGCAGCCTCTCATGATGAAATGATGAAGGCTGCAGCTGCAATGAGTGAGTAGTAGGCTTAGCTTTCCTTCACTTCACTCCACAAGACGACACCTTCCCCACTGGCCCTCAGGGAATTACTCCTCAGTCTCCCCCCCCCCCCCCCCCCCCCCCCGGCATCGAAAAATCAAACAAGCTCCGGCATTAACAAGTCTCTTTTAAAAAGCAACCCAAATCTCAAACCCAAATCCCAGTGAAGAGTACAGGCTATTGCTGATCGGCAAATCAGAGATGGAGAATACTATTCGCGTCTAGCTGCTACATAGGTGCACTTGTGAGAAGGCCCAGTGTGTGATCGACCGTCGTCTAACCAATGGGTAGCGAAGAGTGGAGAGAGTGATCCCCAGTCCCCACCTAGTCCGCCTCCACCTCCAAGTCCATAATGCCCATGGAGGCATTGGACGCTTTGAAGATGTCCTTCAGCGGAATCTGGTCCGCGTCCCACGTGTCGCTTGGGTATGGGATCGACATGAACCGAAAGTGCCCCACGCTGGGCGGATAGTGGGGGCGGCGGCCGATCTCGATCGTCGTCGCCTAAAAGATATGCCAGCCCTTCGTTCGGTCCAGAAAATTGGCAAATTGAAAAGTTACTTCTCGCGGCCCACAAAAATACAGGCTACCGGCTATTTCAGACTTATGGGACACATTTTAAAGTTGAATAACTTTTGCTACGGGTGGATTTTCTTCAAACGGTTTGAGGCATTCGAAAGATAGCACTTTGCATTTTTTCGCCCAGCCTCAGCCGGGCGAACCCCTAACCCTTTGCTGGTCAGTGGGGTCTGTCAGACCCCGCAGTCAGATCATGGCCATGATGCGGAGGGCCTCAGCAACTTGGGCAAGTTTTCCACAACTTGGCCAAGATTCGTGCACGAGTCAAGAATCGAACTGCAGTTGACAAATCTTGGGCAAGATGGATATGTGAAGAAGAAGAGCAAGACAGCTGAATAGAAAGTTGGGTGAGATGTCAAAGATGGACATGATTTACAATAATGGACTTCTGTCTGTGACTTGGGCAAGATGCAGGCTGAAATGTGCCAAACAAAACAACAGCAAACACACTGCACCACAGTAATCACTTGAGGAAGTGGGAGACTTTCACCGCAGTATGAAAGCGCCCCATGCACGTCATTTTATCACCAGGTTCTACAGAATTGTAGTGAAGAAAAACACCGCAAATTCTACAGTAGTGGGTTGTCTTCGGTTTCACAGCGCCGTTGATTTTTGTAGTCCACGTGTCGACCGAAGTGTCCGAGCTCCCAGCAATGTTGCAATTTCAAAATTTCATCTTTGAGTGGACAGGTGGATTGGTGTCCACATCATTGTCGTCTTCTTGACTTTGCTCCCCTTTCGCCACATCAGAGTTAACTTTTAGAGAATTTGCAAAGGAAATAAGTCCTTCTACCAGCTCCTTCTTAGTATTGGCATTTCTGAGTTCTAAGACCAAGACTACAACATGCCCAAGATTTAGCCAAGCGACACTCACAAGGAAAAACCAAGATGTCACAACACACGATCTTGCCCATGTTTTCTGTTTTCTGCGATTGCAGTTTTTCGTCAAGTTGATCATGCCCAAGTTTCATCGCACCAGTCTGAATCTTGGCCAAGATTCTGAAACATGGCCATCTTTCATTTCTATCCATCTTTTTTTAAATTTTTGACAAATTTCTGCGAAACATGCCCATGACGATCAACAACTTGCCCAAGTTTCTGGGCTGACCTGCAAAGGGCTAAGACAGCTCATCGTGCGTTCGTTCGTGCGTTACGCTCCCAGTGTCAGTCATCTCGATCAACTGTCGCAGCACTAGACGCCAGTAGTCACTGTATGTATGGAACACGTGCCTGTCCCCTCTCCAGGACGGTGATCTGCTCGCTGATGGTGTACCACATGGGAGCGTCGTTGATGTCGACGGAGACCTTGACGACGATGCGACCGCGCGTCATGTTTCTCACTTCCACGCGCTTCCTCCCACCCCTCAGCGCGTTCAGTTTGCGCACCGAATACACCAGGTTCAGGTGGTTCGGACGCTGAGCGGCCAGCGCTTCTGTCCCCTGTGGGTGTAGTGTGACCGTCAATCGAAAGCTTGAGGAAGAGATCCAAGTGGATTCTAGGAAAGTTCCCCCCCTAGTGGGGGTAAGGACAGGTGAATTTGTTCGGGCTGAAGTTGAACAGGCTGTGTATCTCAGATGACTTCTCAGCCTCTCAGCTACACGAACAAATTCAGCGTGCTCTGCTCACACGCACGACGGTTCTCACATAGGCGCAACGCGCAGGCGGGTACGCGCCTCACTCACCCGTCACCACTGACGAAACGCGAGTAAGTGTCTACCACTGCAGCACTCAAACAACGTAACGTATGCAGTAAGCGCAGCGCAACATGTGCAAGTGCAACGCGCCCCCCCCCCCCCCCCCCCCCCCCCCCCACCCACCCACATTCCTACGCCAACAGGCGCCGTGCGTCCGTGCACCCACTAATCCACGCGCATAGACAGTGCCATGCCATCACAAGCCAACGTATCGAATCGAAGTACTTGGGACTTAGTGCTAATTCAGAGCTGCACTGCTCACTCTGAAGCGAGTTTGGCACCCGCAAACAGAGCACGCTGAATTTGTTCGTGTAGCTGAGAGGCTGAGAAGTCATCTGAGATACACAGCCTGTTCAACTTCAGCCCGAACAAATTCACCTGTCCTTACCCCCCACTAGGGGGGGAACTTTCCTAGAATACACTCCCTGTCCATGTCCACGAAGTGGACACCTTCAGCGGGAGGGGGGGGGGGGGTCGGGTTTGGGGGGGGGGTGGGGGAGGGGTTCCTCCTCACGCACAGGTTTGCAGGAGTGGGTACCATTGAGGTCATGAGCAAAGGGCAGCTCGAATCCAGAAACAAACACTGGATTCGTGTTCTGTGTCCTCGAAAACCCCACAGGAGGTTGGATGGGCAGACAGGTCTGGCCACAGGAGGTTGGATGCACAGACAGGTCTGGCCTCAGGTTGGATGCACAGACAGCTATGCGACTATACGAATTACGATTCCGTCATAACGTCATTCTGTCACCCACCACCCTTCTAGAGTCCACCCACAACACCTCCAATACATATCACCACTCTACAGTTCCTTTCGACATTGACTATACGAATTTACGATTTCGTCATAATGTCATTCTGTCACCCACCACCCTTCTAGAGTCCACCCACAACACCTCCAATACATATCACCACTCTACAGTTCATTTTAACATCGAGTATATGAATTAACGATTTCGTCATAATGCCACCCACAACCCTTTAGAGTCAACCCACAACACCTCCAAAGCATATCACCACTCTACCGTTCATTTTAACATCGACTATATGAATTCACGATTTCGTTATAATGTCATACTGTACTGGCTCCAACCTTTGGACATCCATATCTCAAGAACCAAACTACCTAGGAAGATGGAATGATTTACACTTTTTTCACCCCATAGTGTATTTTGGGGGAGCACTTCGATTGGCGCCCCAGCATGCACCACTAGAGCTCGGCCATCTTGAGCCGAGCCCCCGGATCCGTACCCGACTGGACTTTTGCCACCTTGTATCTTTTTACTCAAACGTCATAGAAAGGTGGAATGTTTTACACTTTTAATCACTCCATGGTGTACTTTGGGGGAGCACTTCGACTGGCGCCCCAGCATGCACCAGTAGAGCTCGGCCGTCTTGAGCCGAGCCCCGGATCTGTACCTGACCGGACTTTTGCCACCTTGTATCTTTTTACTCAAACATCATAGAAAGATGGAATGTTTTACACTTTTGATCACTCCATGGTGTACTTTGGGGGAGCACTTCGATTGGCACCCCAGCATGCACCAGTAGAGCTCAGCCATCTTGAGCCGAGCCCCGGATCCGTACCCGACCGGACCTTTGCCACCTTGTATCTTTTTACTCAAACATCATAGAAAGATGGAATGTTTTACACTTTTGATCACTCCATGGTGTACTTTGGGGGAGCACTTCGATTGGCACCCCAGCATGCACCAGTAGAGCTCGGCCATCTTGAGCCGAGACCGGGATCCGTACCCGACCGGACTTTTGCCACCTTGTATCTTTTTACTCAAACATCATAGAAAGATGGAATGTTTTACACTTTTGATCACTCCATGGTGTACTTTGGGGGAGCACTTCGATTGGCGCCCCAGCATGCACCAGCAGAGCTCGGCCGTCTGGGAGTCAGGACAATCAAAACTTCGGTCATTTTTTTGATCGGGGCCTACGCCCGCAATACTCAACCGATCTCTGTGATTTTTTAACATAATAAATGCGGTTAGTGGGCGGTTCTAACGAGCCATCAACCGCTCTCCTATCTACTACCGTTCCCGAGAACGAGGCCGAAAACCTGACAGTGTGATGGATTGATGAATTTTTCGACAGTTTTTGTTTAATATCTCGGGAACCACTCAACCGATTCGGCTGAAATTTTAGCACAATACTTCGTGTTACTATGAACAACTATGCTAAAAATTTCAGCCCGATCGGTTAAGTCTAGCTATATGGCGTAGTACTAACCCGTAGTCCCCGGAGGCGCACTGGCCCCCGGCCGAACAAATTGGGTTGAGCGCTTACGCGCTCAACCCGATGACCTCCCCAACGATCCAAGTGGATGACCTCCCCAACGAAGGTCGGGTGGGAGCGCGTCGACTTTCGAATGACAGAGAGACGCGCCGTCTCCCCTCCTTTGGGAATGACCCCGCAGGGGAAGAGGACGCGAATGGCCGCGTTGCTATTCGAACTCGCTCGGTAGGCGAGCGAGGCGGCCGGCGACTTGCTTTTCATCTCGACAGAGGTGCAGGTGTCGCGCCAGTAGGAGGCCTTGACGTTGGCCACATTGATGGCCACCGGACTGGCGCCGCCGCCTAGCGCCGCCTGCTCCGCAGCCGCCGCCTGCTGCTGCTGCTGCTGCTGGGCCATGACCTGCAAGCAATCTCCCTCTATCTCTCTCTCTCCCTCTCTCATTTTCCATTCCTCGCATTTGATTCCATTCCTCATCTTCCATTTTCTCATCCTCGCTCACTTTCTTCCTCGTGATTTTGATCGTCGTCTCTTGGCGCGGCCCGATAATTCCCAGCGGCGCGTCGCAACGGATGGCTCTCGCGTGATTGGCGACGGATTTGAAACCCACCCCGTGTCCAACGAGCTTGTTGAAGACCTTCACCGAGACGACACTCTCTTCGTCCTGTCTCGCCTCCGCTTGCAGTGGGTCGGCGCTTGCCAAGTCCGCGTGGTCGCCAGAGACAGACATGGCTGTAAGCAGCCCAGTATGAGCCAACGACACCGACGACAACGACGACAAAAGACGGCGACAGCTGCATTTCCGCCGCAGCCACACCTGTAACGGTGGGGGGGGGGGGGGCTAGTCAGGAAGCCCTCACCCCTACCGCCTCCCTCTCTCCGCCTGAGAGTGCCTCTCCCAACAATTGCGAAAACTTTCGCCTGCGGCGCTTAAATATGGCCAAATTTTCGCTTGTGGCGCTATATTTTGGCTGCTTATACCCAAAGTTATGCTGTTTCTTACATTCTACTCTATTTTAGTTCTATTAGACAAGCAGAAGTTCACTACTACCTCGCATGGAATCTGGTTGATTCCCCGTCCATCCCCTAAGGCGGGCGGCGGTTCTTGTGGTGAAATCGAGCGAACGTTTGCGATCCTCCACTTTTCCTCATTTCGCCCGGCCTCAGCCGGGCGAACCCCTACGAGAGCTTATCGTCCGTGCGTTCGTCTGTGCGTGCGTGCGTTCGTCACGCTCTCAGATCTCGCCGTTGGTAAGTCGTAGGAAGGAGATCTTGGACTTTATGGATAGGTCTCGACTCACTGGTAATGTCGCTAAGAGACTTCGACATTCAAAAGTTTGAATTACGCGCGCTACAGTAACCCGAAGGCCAAAACGATAAACTGCTCTAACTCGCTCGTCTTACGTCGTAGAGCGGCGCGCGATAGGTCAACTAAAAGGTCTCGACGTGCGCTTTCACTTGGCGTAAAAAATTTGTTAATTACGCAAACACGCACCACGAAAAGCGACATTATCGCTTTTTAACGCAGAATTCGCTCTAACTCGCTCAGCGTGCATCGTAGAGAGACGATCTTGAGTTGCTGGATAGCTCTTGACTCACTGATAAGTTGTTCTTCTATTGGTTGAAACTCAAAAGTTTGAATTTCGGGAGCTACAGTAACCCAAAGGTTTAAAACGTAAAACTAATCTAACTCTCTCGTCTTCCGTCATAGAGAGACGATCTTGAGTTCGTTGAATAGGTTTCGGCGCACTGATAATTTTGTTAAGAGACTTCGACATTCAAAAGTTTGAATTACGCGCGCTACAGTAACCCGAAGGCCAAAACGATAAACTGCTCTAACTCGCTCGTCTTACGTCGTAGAGCGGCGCGCGATAGGTCAACTAAAAGGTCTCGACGTGCGCTTTCGTTTGGCATTAAACGTTTTCTTAATTACGCAAACACGCAACACGAAAAGCGACATTATCGCTTTTTAACGCAGAATTCGCTCTAACTCGCTCAGCGTGCATCGTAGAGAGACGATCTTGAGTTGCTGGATAGCTCTTGACTCACTGATAAGTTGTTCTTCTATTGGTCGAAACTCAAAAGTTTGAATATCGCGAGCTACAGTAACCCAAAAGTTCAAAACGCAAAACTTCTCTAACTCGATCGTCCTACGTTGTAGAGCGGCATTCGTTCGACCGTTTGAAAGCTTACGTTGAGGCAGTTGTTGAACGGCCATTCCTAAAGAAATACTTTTGTTTTTTTAAACCCTTGTCTTACGAACAACTTTGCCTGCTAAAAAAATTAATCCCGGGCGATCCCAATGTTGCCTTGCAACAACCGCTCAGAAATGCGTGTGTCTTGCTCAAAAACTTAATCCCGGGCGATCCCAATGTTGCCCTGCAAGAACCGCTCAGAAAGCGGCGTGTCAGAAGTAGCGCATGAATAGTGGACTCCGGTCGGGCGCGCGTCATATCGGAAAGGCTTCGAAATACTTTACAAAAGTATCCACTCTTTTACTCTTCCACTTTAAAATACTCACAAACCACTCTGTATTAATAAAACAACTCAAATTTTTTAAAACAGCTTGTTTTGTAATTCAAAACAACTAATCGAAAGAATGACTTCTGGACAACTTCAGACGCATGATAGCTTCCTAATTGCAACGCGGAAAGAGCGGGAATCTCTCTGACTGGCCAAACGCAGAGCACACGCTGTGCGCGTCGTCGCTCACTGGTCACGCAAGAAGCGCGCCAAACGGAGTTTTGAACTGTCATAAGCAGCAGTGCCAAATTCAAAATTCAAACAAACGTCAAATTGCAGTGATTTCAGCTACATAAGACAACGATGACATTAGAGTCTGACCCTGCAGGCAGAAAGGAAGTTCATGGATTCTGTGTCATTCTGGCCACACGGACATTATGGCCACAAGGTCATTCTGGCCACACGGACATTGTGGCCACACAAGTGCGTCATTATGGCCAAACGGTGCGTCATTCTGGCCACAAGCTGCGTCATTATGGCCACACAATGTGTTATTGAGACCAAATGGTGATAGAGGTAATCCAACTCCAAGCATTGGTGTGGATGGATACAATAGCAATTTGCAACATGGAGTAGACAGCTAGACACTTCATGAAGTTTTGTTGTTTTTTCGCCGCGCCTCAGCGCGGCGAGGTGTATATATACGGATGACAATGTCTGTCTGTCTGTCTGTCTGTCCGTGTGTGTGTCCGTGGCACCGAAGTAAGATATATGGCATATGTAGTCAAGTAGAGTCATGGTCGCTGAGTATGGATCTGATGTCCGTTTCTGTTGCTAATTTCGCATTTTCGAGATATTCGCAATTAAAATTCGAAAATGTCGAAAATCGACTTTTTGTCTGATACGCTAGCCGCGAAATTTCTTCAGAAATGGAAAGAGCATAGACCGCGGATGATTTGTAACACAAAAGAATTTTTTTGTAAATGTGGAATTTAATAGAAATACACAATTTTTGTAAAAGTTTGATGAACTGACAAAAATAGAACGTCATTTATTGACGAATGTGAATGCAGAAATGGTAAGGCCGTATGTCAACAAGAATATTTGACATAGTTTTGCAGTTTTAATAAATCGCAATTTCGAGATATTTAGAATTAAAAACAAAAAATTTCAAAATCGACATTTTCGTCTGATGGGCTAGCGGCAAAATTTCTTCAGAAATGGAAAGAGCATAGACAGCGGATAATTTGTAACACAACAGAATATTTTTGCAAATGTGAAATTTGATAGAAATACGCGAATATTTGTCCGAATTCCATAAAATGACAAAAATAGAAAGTCATTTATTGACGAATGTGAATACAGAAATGGTAAGGCCATATGCCAACAGGAATCTGTGACACAGTTTTACAGCTTCAATAAATTGCAATTTTGAGAAATTTAGAATTAAATATTTCTAAAAATGTCAAAATCGACATTTTATTTGATGGGCTAGCGGCAAAATTTCTTCAGAAATGGAAAGGGCATAGACAGCGGATAGTTTGTAACACAACAGAATAGTTTTGCAACTACTAAATTTGACAGAAATGTTCAAAATTTGACAGAAATGTCAAAATTTCGTAAATTGCCAAAACTTTTGTTGATTGATGAATGCGAACGTAGAATAGAAAGGGCGTTCGCCAAGAGGAATTCCTGATAATGAACGACCGCACCCAAACTTTTGCGCAAGTTTTTTGTTGGATGCGACGTTTTCACACCGGTAGGAAACACCAGACAAACGGCGTCGTATCATGCCGATAACATATAGCGAACGCGGCGATACCACTGAGCTTTAGATCAGCTGTACAGATGAGCGTATCGTGGGGGATAGCTGCACTTGGGATTAAGGTACACGTTCTCAAGACACTTTCTCCAGATGCGGCTAACGATGTGTGCAAAGTTCACTACACTGTTCACCAAAATTTGACGGACACAAGGTATAGGTTGAACTTTTTACACACACAGCTTGTTCTGCATGAACAGCTGTTGTTCTTTGATTAGAGTTGGGTGCGCGTTATGGACATTCGAAAACTTTCAGACCGACCACCAACAACCATTGCCTTCCTTCTGGACTTGTTCGTTGGAACGTTGTTCAATGTAAAAGGTTGCTGTATCCTGTGTAACTGAGCGGTTTACCGGCGCCACAACACTTCTTCGCTTTTCAAGCGGCGGAGTTCCAAGAACTTGCGCGGTTTGTCGAACAGCTTGCATGCACAAAAGTGGTTGGAGATGACCTTCAAAGCCCGTTATTGTTGTCAGCACGGCTTCTTGAATATGTGTTGTTGCTGCAATTAGTACAAAGGCAATCGTCTCCCTAATCCACTCTCACTCGTCACACCGTCACACACAAACTCAGCTCAAGCAGTTTCTGTTTCAGTTTTCAGTTTCAGTGTTATGCCATCTTTCGAGTTACCGACTACAGTTTCCATGAATAAAACTGTGAGTTCTAGTTTCAGATTCAGTTACGACATTCCTAGCAGTTCCTATTCAGCTTAAGTTTCAGTGACCAAACTGAAACTGAAAGTTCACATTAAGTTTCTATTGTTCACCCTGCCGTGTGGCCACAATGACGCGGCGTGTGGCCAGAATGACGCACCCGTGTGGCCATAATGACGCAGTGTGTGGCCAATACGACCATTGGCCAGAATGGCGCACCCGTGTGGCCATAATGTCCGTGTGGCCAGAATGACCCAGTACCAGTTCATGCCCGTGCAAGATGACTATCTGTCCACTCACTGTACGGTACGCCGAAATCAACCTATCAAGTTCTTTAGATCTTATTGCGGTCGAGCGGTACTAGCATCATCGTGCATGCGGAGGGGGTCTCTTCCCCCTGGGGGGGGGGGGCGACCGCCACCCCCCCCCCCTCCCGCAGTTTAGTCCATCTCTCCTCCGTCCGCGCTCTAGCGTGCGTGCGTGTAGAAAGAAGTCTACAATCACTGTGGTTGTGCACCTGCCTGCCTAACTGTTTTAACGAAGCGACCGATAATACCGTAGATCTGTTCGCTTGTTTCACTTTGCTTCTTGCTTATGAAGACGTCCTCACTTTAAATAATCGAAGCAGAACAGCCCGAGCTGAGCTATGACACTGTGCCTCTCCTCTTGAGGCTTCATTCAGGGGGTACTGCAGAGTGCAGAGTGGCAGTGTCGATAGCTTGTTCGCCTTAGAATTGTGCTTGTTTTGCTCTTGAATCGCGCACAATAGAGGATGGGTGGCTGGATGAAACCGAGCGTGGAGGGTGGGGGGGGGGGGTGGGGGGGTTCACTGTCGTAATCCCCCCCCCCCCCCCCCCCCCCCCAAAGCGGGGACAAAACAAACCCATCCGCTAGGCGACAAAACTGCCATGTGGAATCAGTTTACGCATCCCGATCCTTAGGTACAACAATTGAATCGGATTTACATTTCGAATTTCCACAAGGTTCGGTCATTTTTTCGCCGCGCCTCAGCGCGGCGATGTGTATATATACAGATGACGATGTGTAGTCCGCGAACTTTTTTGTCCCGCCGAAGTAAAACACGTGACAGATGGCGTCAGGTAGAGTCGATGTCGCCGATTACGGATCCGATGAGATTTGCTGTTGCTAATTTCAAAATGAGTGTGGGTGTAACGTTTGAAGTTTGAAATTTGTTGACAAATTATCTCTATTTGCAATGTTACGGTGCTTACGGGGCATATCGATCGTGCGGGCGTGCTAAAGCACCGTAGTCTGCTGAATAGACCCAACCGAGAGTATAAGAGCGCCGTTTTGAGAAGCGCTTTGATGCGACAGCATGGCGTAGGCGGGAAAGCCGCCGGATCGCACGCAAAAACGTGCGAGCCGACCGAGGTTCGAACCTCGTCGACCATTTTGCTTTTTTGCTGCGCTTTATTCTGGTTTTGTCATTTACGTTTTGACACCGAATAGCCAAACGATCATCGGCGTAGCGTCTTCTGGTTTCTCCACGTCAGCAAAACGTCACCTTACACCTTATGACCTTACATCTCTGTGTCCAATGCTACCGGTAGCGAGTTTCGTTGAACACTATACCTACGCACACCACCACCCCGTCGATTGGCATCTTGCCACACGATGGCGTCGATAACACCCAGCTTGTTGGCGTCCGTTGTGTTGCTGCGTCATCGTCGTAGTCGCGCCCGGTTGCTCCAAAACTGGGCGAAGTTGTTTGTCGAGCCTCAAAGCTCTGTAGTTGCGTTCAGACGCGAGGTAGCAAGTTTCGATCTTTGGCAAGTTATTTTTTGTTGAATGTCAGGATTTCACACAGCTAGAAACTTTAGATGAACGGCGTCGTATCATGCCGATAACATATAGCGAACGCGGCGATATCACTGATCACTTAGATCAGCTGTACAGACTACAGACAACCATATCGTGGTAATAGCTGCACTTAGTTTATAGCAGACATTCTCAAGCTAATTTCTCCAGATGCGGCTAATGATGTGTGTTAAGTTCACTATACCGTTCGCCAAGATGTGACAGACACAAAATATAGGTTGAACTTTTTACACACACAGCTTGTTTCGCCGCCCCCCAGGGCGGCGAGTATATATACGGACGCTATTGTCTGTTTGTGTGTGTGTGTGTCCGTGTGTGTGTCCGGAACAACTAGACATGACGGTTAGTGCCACCCGATGGAGTCGAATGCGCTGAGTAACGCGCCGTTGTCCTTTTCTGTTGCTAATTTCGCAATTTCGAGATATTTACAATTAAAATATGAAAATGTCAAAAATGACACTTTTATTGACAAGTCGTATCGGCAAAGTTTTTGCTGAAATGGAAAGGGCACAAGACGCGATGAATTTGTGACATAGTTTCGGATTTTGGAATTCACCAAATTAGGGATATTTTCAAGGTTTTTGTCAAAATTCCCAAATTTCGAACAATTCAAACAGCTTATATTTCAAACTTCTTTGCACCGATGTATCGAGGATAGTCTGCCAAGTATTTAGCAAATAGTTTCAGCAATTATAATTAACGAAATTTAGGATATTTTTAAGGATTTTGTTAAAATCCCCAAATTTCGACAATTTCAAACAGCTTAATTTTTAAAATTTCTTTTCACGGATGTGTCGGGCATTGTCTGCCAAGCATCTAACAAATAGTTTCAGATTTTATAATTAACGAAATTAGGTATATTTTCAAGGGTATTTTCAAAATTCCCAAATTTCGGCAATTTCAAACAGCTTAAATTTCAAAACTTCTTTGCACGGATGTGTCGAGCATAGTCTGCCAAGTATTTAGCAAATAGTTTCAGAGATTATAATTAAGGAAATTTAGGATATTTTTAAGGGTTTTGTCAAAATCCCCAAATTTCAACAATTTCAAACGGCTTAAGTTTTAAAGTTTCTTTGCACGGAAGTATCGAGCATAGTCTGCCATGTATTTAGCAAATAGTTTCGGATTTTCTAATTAACGAATTTACGTATATTTTCAAGGGTATTGTTAAAATTCCCATATTTAGACAATTTCAAATAGCTTTAATTTCAGAATGTCTTTGTATGGTTGTGTCGGGCATAGTCTGCCAACTATTTAGCAAATAGTTATATACTAGTGCCTTTAGCCCGTAGGTGATACTCTATACTCTAAAGGCTATAGAAATTGTGCATACTTATGGAGCCTATGTATTGACCTATGGTGCCCACTGCCCAGCCACAGCTCGCAACAGCCAATAGGAGAATCAGATAGATCTAAGCCATTTGGCACTGTGCCCCTACCAGTACCCGACTTTATGGTTGCACCAGTGCCCATGCCTCAGAATACACTGAACTCAACCCACCGACATTTGTGCTTAGCCCATATAGGTGTTTTCAGAATAATCTAAAGTCATTTGACAAAGTGCCCCTTCCAGTGCCTGCATTTACCTTCACACCTGCTCCCGTGCCTCTGAATACACCTCAAAATCTCACAGCAACAACTCTGTAGTGAATGGTAACACGACAGTGCAAAACTACCACGAAAATGACCCACAGACACTCTTTAGTGCCCAAAATGTACTGTGCAGTAGATATTTTCGTGGTTTTCATGGAATTTAGTCATCGGTCAAGGTTCACAATAGGAGGTGCACAACTACAGAGGACAGCGGTTCTTTTGATGTATAGATCATCGCGATCCGTCAACGGTGTCGAGAGTTATCGTGTTAACAAACAAACAGACAAACAGACAAACAGACAGACACACTCTATGCCGCTTAGTATATAGGACTAGAGCCTTTAGCCCGTAGGAGAATCTCCATGGTCAATAGTGTATGGGTAATCTGCAGAACATGAAGGAGATAATGCAATCATCGATTTCAGTGCACTGCAGGACACTACAGTTAGATCTCAGGTCGTTAGACCCTGTGCCATTGTCAGTGCCTATGTTTAGGATCTCGCCAGTTCCCGTGCCTGTAAATACACAATAGATGCTTGGGTTTAGCCCATAGTCACTTGGGTTTTGCCCGTAGAACACTTCAGATAGATCCAAAGACATTTGACATTGTGCCCCTGCCAGTGCCTACATTTAGGCACGCGACAGCTCCCGTGCCTGTAAATACACAATAGATGCTTAGGTTTAGCCTATAGACGTTTGGGTTTAGCCCATAGGAGATTTCAGATAGATCTAAAGACATTTGACACTGTGCCCCTGCCAGTGCCTGCATTTATGCTCGCACCAGCTCCCGTGCCTGTAAATACACAATAGATATGTGGGTTTAGCCCGTTGACATTTGGGTTTAGCCTGTAGAAGATTTCAGACAGATCTAAAGACATTTGACATAGATCCAAAGCAGTTTGATGCTGTGCCCCTGCCAGTGCATGCAGTGCCTGCGAATACACTTTGGACTCTCACAACGACAACTCTGTCATGAATGGTGACACTGTAAAGCACTTTTGCCGCGAAATCAAACGCCAATTACATCGTGTGGTACCTTCTGTGGTCAGAATGTACTGGTGCAGTTGATATTTTCGAAATAATTTGGAATTTAGTCATTGGTCAAAGTTCTAAAAGCAAAGATGCAAAACCGCGTGTTCTGACGGTCAGCTTAAGCTATAGATCATCGCGATCCATCAACTGTAGTGAGTGCTAGAGCGCTGACAGACGTCTTCGTGTTGTATCGCAGATAATCTTTGCGCCGTCTATTGGAAGTGAGGCAATGGACAAAGGTCGTTTACCATTCACGCGAAGCGCCGAAAATGGGCGGTCAGTTTGGTGCATAGATCGTCGCGATCCGTCAACCGCATTGAGAGTTATGGCGAAAAGTGTCCAGACAGACAGAGTCTGATCGTTAGCCGCTTAGTATATAGGACTAGAGCCTTTAGCCCGTAGGAGAATCTCTATGGTCAATCGTGTTGGGTTCAACCCATAGACAACTTAGTTTAGCCCATAGAACATTTCAGATAGATCTCAAGCCATTTGACACTGTGCCCCTGCCAGCGCCTACATTTAGGCTCTC
The DNA here is from genome assembly GCA_030248115.1 of Linhomoeus sp. GSCO2_2. Taxonomy (NCBI): domain Eukaryota; kingdom Metazoa; phylum Nematoda; class Chromadorea; order Monhysterida; family Linhomoeidae; genus Linhomoeus; species Linhomoeus sp. GSCO2_2. The sequence continues at coordinate 15,089 of JASAMZ010010548.1, forward strand.
GCCAGCTCCCGTGCCTGTAAATACACAATAGACACTTGGGTTTAGCCTGTAGACTATTGGGTTTAGCCCATAGAACATTTCATATCGATGTCAAGCCATTTGACACTGTGCCCCTGCCAGTGCCTACATTTAGGCTCGCACCAGCTCCCATGCCTGCAAATACACAATAGACACTTGGCTTTAGCCCGTAGACATTTGGATTTAGCCCGTAGGAGATTTCAGATAGATCTAAAGACATTTGACATTGATCCAAAGCAGTTTGATGCTGCACCCCTGCCAGTGTACACAGTGCCTGCGAATAAACTTTTGGAGTCTCTCAACGACAACTCTGTCTGAATGAATGGTGACACTGCAAAGTGAGTTTGACGCGAAATCAAACGTCAATCACTGCGTGTGGTGCCTTCTGTGCTCAGAATGTACTGGCGCAGTCGATATTTGCGAAATATCTTGGAATTTAGAGATCGACCAAAGTCCACAAACCTTCATGCACAACTACAGGCCAGGACGGTCAGTTTAAGCCATAGATCATCGCGAACCGACAACTGTGTCTAGAGTTATGGCGCTCGCAGAGCCACAAACAGACGGACAGACTCTAGGCCGCTTAGTAATATGGATTTTGTAATTAACAAATTTAGAAATATTTTCAAGGCTTTTCTCAAAATTGCCAAATTTCGACAATTTCAAACAACTTAAATTTCAAAATTTCTTTGCTTGGATGTACCGGGCGTAGTATGTCAAGTAATTATGAAACAGTTTCAGATTTTAGAATTCAAGAAATTAGGGATATTTTTAAGGGTTTTGTAAAATATGGCAGATTTTGGTTTTCAAATGGCTATAACTAAGCAATACTTTTCCATGTAATGTGTCGTGCAACGTATGTTTTGCCACCTAATTCGATCGAACATGAAACGCGACAATTACTGTGTGGTTCTGCAATCTACAGCAACGGTGTCGTAACCGCCCGCATTTGTGACCCAAGAGAAAAGGGCGTCGTCCCATTTAGACCCTCTTCATTCCAAAGTGAATCTGCGGCGAACATTCCTGATCCATTTATGGATCAGTACCCACCAATACGAATCTTATAGGCAACGATTGCCCAAGAATGGCACAAACTACCTTTGAAAACTCGAGGTAACTGCGGCGAAACTCCCTGAAGAAATGCTCAACCTTCTATTCTGACGCACTATTGAATATACTCCTCAAATGCACAACACACCATGCAATGCCAATCAACCATCTCAGCGCGGCGAGGTGTATATGTTAAAGTGACTACCCGAGTTCAGGGAGAACCCGAGTACTCGGGTTCTCCCTGGTTATTTAGTGAGAGCCCGAGTACTCGGGTTCTCACTGATGGAGTTAGTGAGAACCCGAGTAGAGTGGCCGGACAAGCTGCGCATGACCGAGGGCGCGCGTGTGAGGCCAATGAAACTGTAAGGAGCGGCCCCTCCAAACTGCGCAATCTCTGGTCGGCGAGGCACAGCCGGCCTAAGCAGGAGGTGAATTAGATGGAGGAGTGTTCATACCACTTAACGTTTGCACTAAAACTCGGCCGGCGTCGCGCCTGGCGGGTCGAAAACTGAGGCTTAGCGCGACCACCAACTTCAGGACGCGCTCCGCGCGCCCTGAAGTCGGTCACCGGTCGCGTTAAGCCTAAGCTTCGACCCTCCAGACTGCGACGC
>JASAMZ010010550.1:0-25000 GCA_030248115.1 Linhomoeus sp. GSCO2_2
TGCCAACCTGCCAAACTTTGGGTTTACCGACAGAGGAGCGACAGAAAAAGGAGCGACAGACAGAGGTGCGACGACAAAGGAGCGACGCGTCAAAGGGGCGACACTATATAGGCGCGACTGACAAAGGAGCGACAACTTCACTTTCGATTCATTGGCTTATTTGGCAAGTTTTGACGCTCAGAACCGGTCAACTCCACGTCCACCTACCTACCTGCTCTTAATTCTGTTCCTAATTCCTTGCAATTTATTTCGAATTGCTGATTGAATTGGCCTATTGAAGTCGCATTAATTTAGTCAAGAGCGACAACTGAAGGAAGGGTATTGGATCAATCTTATCGTTACTGGCGCCCAAATGTTTGATAATTCAAGTTGGATCGTCAAAATTTTAGCAATTTTGGTAACCATGAATACACCTTTTCAAATTATATCTTAACAACATAAGGCAAAAAGATTTAAGAGTACTGTAAATCCTCCAATAAGCGCCCCCACCCATCAGATAAGCCCCCCCTCTCCTCTCAAATAAGCGCCCCTTCTAGTGGGGGGTTTAAAAAATAAGCGCCCCCCCCTCCAATAAGCGCCCACTTATTGTTAGTACCAGCAGTACTTTAGCACTACCATATGTGCTCTGTGACCATTCCTAACACAAGTTTTGGCTACATATGACAGCACTACTACTAATTGCAGGTATTCTGATCAAAAGCTATAAAGTTTCAGTCTGAAATCTATGCAGATGTGCGCAAAAATGTGTCAAAAACGGAGAATTTTGGTGAAATTTTGCCACTCCTGAGGGGTCGAGTTAATAAGCGGCCCTCCTAGAATACCCCCCCTCTAATACCCCCCCCCCCCTTTAAATACGCGCCCCTCCTAGAGGTAGGTTAAAAAATAAGCGCCCAGGGCGCTTATTGGAGGATTTACGGTAGATCGACGGAGCATTGCACGTTGCTGCTCGATGGGCTCTGAGCGTCAAAACTATTAAATTAAACTCGCAAATCAAAAGTGAAGTAGTCGCTCCTTTGTCCGTCGCTCCTTTGTCGTGTCGCCCCTTTGTCGCGTTGCTCCTTTGTCGTCGCTCCTCTGTCTGTCGCTCCTTTGTCTGTCGCTCCTCTGTCGGGACACCCAAACTTTGAAAATCGAAAAATAAGTGTTTTGACATCTGAAATTTCTTCTCTGTCTAAATTCGGAGACCCCCCCCCCCACCCCCATAAAACGCTGAAGCAATTGAACCCCCTGGAACGTTGTCAATAGGTTATGAGCCAACAAGTTGCATAAGGTAATGGAATGCATAGGTACATAGTAACTCGATATAGATTCAGAACCAACAGCGTCATTGCACAGTGGATTTTCGCAAAAACAGTGGCATTGAAGGTCGTGCGCATACGCATACGCCAACTTCTTGCTTGCGAACTACGCAATGCGCATTAGTAAGTTGGTCTGATTGCGTGTACGCATACGCATACCTAAATGAAATTTCAGATATTGGCCGTCGGTAGGGGTGAAACGGTGATCTGTCCGTGCCACAAAGGTTCAAGAAGTCTTGCAGACACACTTCACTTTGACTCACGCTTACCGGTACACTGGTCCTGTCTGAAGTGACAGTCGCAGTTGTTGCAGGGGAAGTCGTAGCAGTCGACGTTGTTGTAGTAGTGGCACTACTTGTAGACTTCGATGTTGTTTTTGAAACGCTTCCAGTGTTGTCGGCGCAGCAGAAAGCGCTTCCTTTGTTCCAAGTGATATCTCAGCGATTCGGCATTTCTTTCCATCGCCCTCAGCTTCTCTTGCCCAGTTTGACTCCGTTTCATTCTCCTGCAATGCAACAAACTCCGGTATCAAAAGTTTAGTGAATTCTGACTTTGTAAAGAGATGCGATATTGCTGCGCCGCGCCACAGCGCGACAAGTGTATTCGGACGCTTTTGTCTGTTCGTTAGTTGTCTCTGCCCCGGCCGAACAAATTGGGTTGAGCGCTGACGCGCTCAACCCTATAAGCCAGCAGGCATCAACTCAACCCGAAATAAGGTTGGTTAGGTTGACGCGTGTCAACCTAACCAACTGGGTAGATTGACGCCGCGTCAGGTCAACCAGGAGTCAACATAACCCACAGCACCGGGCGAAATTATGAAGTTCACCAATCAGAGACTCGCCTTGCCGCCTTGAGAGGGAAGAAAGCACACTTTATGCGCACAGTTGATGGGCTCCTCCTCTGGCAAGACGAAGCCCTCGAGGCCCCGGCAGACCTGCCTAGGCAAATAAAACCTACACAAAAGCAAGGGGCACGCTTGCCTCACTAAGCCATAAGACGAGCGAGCTAGAGCCATTATGACAAGTCAAAGACAAGACAACACAAGTCGAAACACTCACTGGCAGACTGCCTTCTCGAGATTCGATTTCGTTCTTTTGGTCGGACGTCCTCACCAAATCCAAAACAATAAACTTTTCGACTATCTTTTCAGTTCCAGATTTTCAAACAACAAAACCAAAGAATGACGAGCGAACTGAAAGAGTACGGCGCAACGTTCGACTTGCCACGCTGACAAGCTCCAAAGATCACCCTGATTGGCCAGAGATTGGTATCTATATTCAAAACTGCTCGATTGTTGGCTGCGCGAGGGACCTCCAGCTGTGACTTCAAATCCGTCATACGCAGACGTCAAAATGGCGCCAAATTCAAAATTCAATTTGCGGACGAAATCTACAGTACATGATGAGAATAGACGATTTCGCACCGGAACCAAACGGGACGCGTTGCATGCGGCAGATATTAGCTTTCAGTGGTTGGTTTCTGCTTCTGCAGAAGAAGGATCGCTGTACAATAGTGCTCTTTCACACGGTCTCACAACGAGCAATTGTGCCGTTGGGTGGTTGACGGTGTTTGATGGCGAATGGAATGCGGTGAGTTGGTCCGTGACAAGCTGGCAAGCCAATCGCAAGAGTTGCTTATCTTGCCACATGCGTGATTCACTTGACATGTGGCGCCGTTCATTGACGTCAATGGAACGACCTTTGTTTGTACCAGGGAGAGAGTTCGCCTTTGAAACGCTACATGGAGATTACGCCAGAAAGAGCGGTGCGGCCGAACTTGGTGACGAAAATGCGGTCCGGAACAAGTCATCGCCGCACTGAGGATGCTCTTTAACTCAATGGGTTTCTGCAGCTGAAAACTGATGACGAAAACCGCGATACTGTAAGTGTTCCAAGGTTCAAGCAACGCTTTCGACGTGGAATACCAGTGCAGAAATCGGAAATCGAAACTCATAAACTACACAATTAACTTCAAGCCTTCACGTGAATCCTCATTCGCAAGGTTAACCTCACCGACCAAACCTTCCAGTGATAAGACTTGTGCTGCTGCCACTGACGTTATCACTTTCGCAATGTCAACTGTTGGAGGCTGTGATTCATCTCGTGTCGCGTGCCGATTGGGATTAGCGGCTGATTCGGCCGCCTTATCACGACTTTACGATGCCAGCTCACACCCATAAACCATTTGGATGCGCATAAATACGCCTGCTCCACAGGGGTGTCTCAATCACAAGTTGAAGCAACTCAGGAGTTTCTTTCTGCTGAGAAAGCTTGAATTCAGAAGCTACAGTACCCCTCAATCATAATGAAGGTCCTTCTGGTTCTCGCCGCCCTGACGGCCGTCACTTTCGCCGACAACACGTTCACCATCTTCCCCGATATGGAGCACATGGAGAGTGAGTTAATTTCAAGTTTGTTAATGCTCACTGTATTAGGGGGAGTACTGTAAATTTCTTCCAGTTACTAGTTGTGGTAGCCGTCTGTGCAGCTGGCCTACTGTGCTGCCTATCTAGCGAATAGTTCAAAGTTGCATGCTGTGTGTGTTTGACAAACGGTTTCACCACTATTCATTCACAACCGGAATAAGTGTGCACTGATTCTGCCGTGGAGAATGGATCCATAACATTCGCGCACCCCAAAATAGTGTAGCTGCCACTGCAGGCTCCCATCCCACAAACAAAAGTCATCCAAATTTTCCGGACGATTGTAAGTTTTGTCACACACACAAAATCAAAACTTTAATTAGAGACTAAAAAGTATAAAAAATCCGCACTAAGAATCAAAATTGCGCCGTTATAAAAAATAATTCGCAAAAAAATTAAAATTATTTAAAAAATCACAGTATATTAACCAAAATTCAGCCCTGATCGAGAAGGCTCGCCCGCACTTCGAGGCCCGTCTGTCCGAGGCTCTGGAGAACTTCCAGGAGGAGACCTGTGACGAGGACGCCTGGGTCGCCGCCGTGAACAACTTCAACCAGAAGCTGGGTCTGCCCAAGGTCGTCTTCCCATACAGGGTGTTGGGCGCCATTCTGGGCCTGACCATCGGAGAGGGCATCGAGGGACAGCGCAAACTGGCGGGGTGAGTGAGAAGCGTAAAATTACATCTGGGTAGAAATAGGCAGGGTTGTGGACCCTAAACCTAATCCGTGGTCTACCAAGCAGCCCAACCATGGAGAAGCTAAAACAATTTGAGAGCCTATACTGTGCTTGAAATCAATTGGGATTTGGAAAAGTTTATCTGTGAGCCGCAGTAAAGTGTTGTGGGGAATTTTGCTGGCTGATTTGTTTGCAAATGGAAAGAGCGCAAGGTTAATGGGGGGGGGGGCGCTTATTTTTTCAAACCCCCTCTAGAAGGGGCGCTTATTTGAGAGGAGAGGGGGGGCTTATCTGATGGGTGGGGGCGCTTATTGGAGGATTTACAGTACTCTTAAATCTTTTTGCCTTATGTTGTTAAGATATAATTTGAAAAGGTGTATTCATGGTTACCAAAATTGCTAAAATTTTGACGATCCAACTTGAATTATCAAACATTTGGGCGCCAGTAACGATAAGATTGATCCAATACCCTTCCTTCAGTTGTCGCTCTTGACTAAATTAATGCGACTGCAATAGGCCAATTCAATCAGCAATTCGAAATAAATTGCAAGGAATTAGGAACAGAATTAAGAGCAGGTAGGTAGGTGGACGTGGAGTTGACCGGTTCTGAGCGTCAAAACTTGCCAAATAAGCCAATGAATCGAAAGTGAAGTTGTCGCTCCTTTGTCCGTCGCGCCTTTATAGTGTCGCCCCTTTGTCGCGTCGCTCCTTTGTCGTCGCTCCTCTGTCTGTCGCTCCTTTGTCTGTCGCTCCTCTGTCGGTAAACCCAAAGTTTGGCAGGTTGGCATTGCGTCTTTTAGACGGTTAATCTGTTTTATCGCCGCGCCTCAGCGCGACGAGGTGTATATGTTATACATGTTGCACCCACTTGCCGCAATCCAGCCAGATTGCGCAATCTGGAGGGTTTCCCTCCAGACTACGCACTATGGCGCGTTCTGGAGGGCGGACCCCCCAAACCGCGCAATCTCTGGTCGGCGGGGCACAGCAGGCCTGAGCAGGAGGTGAAATAAGATGGAGGAGTGTTCATCCCACTTACAGTTTCCACTAAAACTCTGTCGACGTCGCTCCTGGCGGGTCGAAAACTGAGGCTTAGCGCGACCACCAACTTCAGGGCGCGCTCCGCGCGCCCTGAAGTCGGTCACCAGTCGCGATAAGCCTAAGCTTCGACCCGCCAGACTGCGACGCCGACTAGACTCTTGTGATCCGTCTCTGGGCGCAGGGCGAGCCTAAACATAGCCTGATATGGAAGGAAACAACTTCCTGGCAAAAGAATTAAACGTAAAAGTTAAGAAACTCAACGTTCTAGCAGCTGATTGCACGTTCTGGAGGGGCCGCCTTCTTGAACGCGCCATATTGCGTAGTCTGGAGGGAAACCCTCCAGATCGCGCAATCTGGCTGGATTGCGGAAAGTGGGTGCAACATATATACCGATGACAATGTGTGTGTGTGTGTGTGTGTGTGTGTGTGTGTGTGTGTGTGTGTGTGTGTGCGTGCGTGCGTGCGTGCGTGCGTGCGTGCGTGCGTGCGTGCGTGCGTGCGTGCGTGCGTGCGTGCGTGCGTGCGTGCGTGCGTGCGTGCGTGCGTGCGTGCGTGCGTGCGTGCGTGCGTGCGTGCGTGGGTGGGTGCGTGCGTGCGTGCGTGCGTGCGTGCGTGCGTGCGTCACGCTCTCAGATCTCGGCGTTGGAAAGTCGTAGAGCAGAGATCTTGGGCTCTACGGATAGGTCTCGACTCACTGATCATTCAGCTGAGAGGTTTCGAAATTCAAAACTTTGAATTGCGCGCGCTACAGTAAGCCGAAGATCAAAACGCAAAACGGCTCTAGCTCGCTCGTCTTACGTCGTAGAGCGGCAATCGACACGTCAGGTGAAAGCTCTCGACGCGTTCTTTCATGCGACTGCAAAAGTTCTTTCAATTACGCAAACACGCACCGCGCAAAACGCCATTCTCGACATTTTGACGCTAAAATCGTTCTAACTCGCTCAACTTGCGTCGTAGAGAGACAATTTCGAGGTCAGTGGATAGCTGTCGACTCGCTGATCATTTGTCCTCCCACTCAAAAATTTGAATTTCCCGAGTTACAGTAACCCGAAGGTTTAAAACGCAAAACGGCTCTAACTCGTCTGTCTTGCGTCGTAGAGAGGTTATCTTGAGCAGTTTGGATAGCTCTCGAGTCGTTGATCATTTGTTCTCCCAATGGTCGAGCACATGTACCTACAATGTAGACTTACGTAGTCTTTTGGAGAGTGCACGTAGGTATATATAGTTTTACTGGGCCTTCAAGTTTTCCGGGGCCGTATAAGGTAAGGTAGCTGGTGGTGGTCTGCCTCCCCACTCGCCCCCCCCCCCCCCCCCCCATTCGCTCCCTCCCCTTGCCTCCCTCCCAAGAAGGCCCTTCGAACGCTTTTCAGGTTGCCAGAGTGACAGTGGACATTCCAGAAGTCCAATTTAGAAGCAAGCAGATCAAGAAGTTTGCTAGCGCCTCGGCTATGGGGGCGGCCATGGTCGGCTGCGGCGGCGGTCTGCTCGCTCTCTGCTGGCAGAAGCTCAAGAGGAAATTTGGAGGCGGCCGCAAGCCGTCGAAGAAAGCTCGCGCGTCCCCGGTCACGTCGTCTGCCGATGTGGAGAAGGAACAGGAGATGGATGGTGAGCTTTGGATGTCGGAAGAGAGCCGCTTGAAACAATAGGGCCTTTGAAAGAGCGACGTTCTAGATGAATGTGGTATTTGATCGTTTATTGGTGTTTTATGGTGTATTGGTGTTTTATTGATGGTGTTGGCGTTCGAGTTGCTTTGTATTCACGGAGGAGAGCGAAATCAAAGAAGCGCGTTTGATTGCTGCCTCTCTATCGACAAGTCGAGTTGTTCTATTCTGACTGGGATTGGAAGGGTTCTGACTGATCGAGAATTCTATTGCCAGAGGGAGTAGACTGTAGAATTGGCTGCTGTCCGCATAATGGTGAGATTGCCTAGGCCGACGGCGGCGATTCCAGCGAAGAGGACGACGACACTGCCCTCATGCTGTGGACGTCTCGACAAGGGGACGCACGCAGCCCTCTTTGCGGCCGATTGGTGGAAGGAGAAGGGCCACTTTGGCTCTGGCTCTCTTCCATGGCGCTCGCTCGACTTCATGCGAAGAAGCAGCCCTACTGCCTCAATTTGCACAGGTTGAGGTTTCAAATGACTTCCTCATTGCTACCTAAGGTATAAGCCTACCAAGCCGTGACGCATTCGTGTTGTCGCAGAGAAGGAGGGAAGTCGAGCAAGGTCTATCCCTGGTGGAAGGAGCACAACAGCGCCGCTACTTTCCCATCAACGCTGGAGGAAGGGGCGGATCAGGACCTCTGCAAGAAGGAAGCGCCGACGGCAGAGGACAAAACAAGCTTTCGAATGGTTTTGGAACGATAATTCGAAGCAAAGTCGATCGGCCGACCCCAAATCAGGGCGCGCCAGCTCCTCTTCCTGCTGGGCGGCCTACTCCACGAGGGCCAACAACCGCGACTAATTTTGCGCGTCGCGCCATAAAATTCCTGCGTGAGTGGGTGTATGACGCTGAAAATTGATATCAGATGTGCCAAGACATTGGTCTTTAATCTGTGGAAGTTTCATTGCGTAGAGTTTTCTATAGCTTGCTGTGGATGGGTTGGGGGGCTGGATTTATGGGACACCCGGTAGGCACCTATATGGTTCGCCTTGGTACGTACAGCGAGTGTGTGACCAGCGAGAGGGCGTGCATACGACCTCCAGCAGCAGACGGCGACGCCCACAACCACGACGGCCACCACGTCGACTACTATGACAACAGCAATGACAACCACAGCTCGGTCTCCTCCAACTGTTGCTGCATCCGCAGACGAGACGGCGGTGGGTCGTTTGCTCGTTTACATCAAGGTCGCTTCAGAATGTGTTTAAACAGCCAGAATGTCTCCAAATTCAACTATTACCCAGTTGAGTGTAAAAACCATCCTGAGCACTGGATGAACGCGCCTTTGGTAATGCCAACGTTTTGTCACATACGTGGACGCATTGCTGCATGTACAAAGCTATTGTAGCTGCGTGAACATTAATAGAAATTTCAACTTCTAACTCAACGACAGACACTGAATATGGCCCCTTGTTGTTGTTCAGTCGCTAGCCGAGAGTAACACACACCACTGCAAAATCCGCTAAGAACGCCACTGAAACCATTTATGAATCTGCTTTACAGGTCGACTTTTCAACGAAGAAGCCGAAAGAGAATGACACTTCCTGGCTCAACCCGATCCCACTGAAAGAGGAGGAGGAGGAAGAGGCATGGTATCCGTGGGTGATTCTGGTACTAGGCGTCGTGGTCCTCTCTCTCTTTGCTGCTGGTGTCGTCAATGGCGCGAGCGACAGCGCCAGATCGCTGAAGAGGCGGCGCAACCTCAGCCAGATGACATGGACGTGGCCTGGAATCAGATTCAAAACGAGAACGAACACGCTGGCGCCGAGATGGACACCTCAACGCTCTCCACCATGTCCACCTGGACCCAGATTCCCTCGGCGTCCACTGCCACCGATTCGACGGCTGCCGGCAGCGTCTCGTCTGACGCCACCCACACGAATGGAAACAAAGAGGAGGAGGAGAAGAGGCGGAAGCGGTTCTAGTCACCACAGCGTTCATACTTGATCGGATCAGCACAACAAGAATGGGCTAGAACGTGATTGATTCCACTGTGCTTTCGACGTGATTTGGACAACGTTTGGTGGTTTTAGCTGCTTCGTGCGCGAAATGATTGTACGAGAAGTCGTTTGAACTGGATGAGCACTGGCAAATTCAGAAGTCGAGTAGGCAAACCAGTGAAGACGACGCCAATAAGCAAGCAAGAACAACAGAATTCTACAACGCATGCTCACACACACTAGCGACGACTATCACAGTAAACTGTCGACATCTTGCCGGTTCCCAGAAAGGGGACACGTAAACCACCTATACACGTTTCTTACGTTTAATTTTGCAGAATTCTCCAATCTGATAAGGAGTAATTCGCGGCCATCCATATGTAGCTGATGTCTTTTTGAAAATTGATGGTTCTGGAAAGAAACTGCAGTTGTGATTTTAGGGTAGTCGTACAACTGTTGATTGAAAGAGGGTTTATTCAACGCGACTCAGCGCGGCGAGGCGTATATACGGTTGACAATGTCTGTCTGTCTGTCTGTGTCCGTTAGTGGCGCCGAAGTGAAATGTGTGACATAGGTGGTCAAGTAGAGTCGAGGTCGCTGAGTCCGATGTCGTTTCTGTTGCTAATTTTGCGTTTTCGATGTATTCAGAGTCAAATTCCAAATTGTCGAAAATCGGCTTTTCGTCTGATCAGCTAGTGGCGAAATTTCTTCAGATATGGAAGGGCATGCTAGGTACATCCTGCTTCTCCTATGCACATTGTGAATTTTGGCTAGTTTGTATGCACGGATTGCGCGTTTGCGTATGGCGTGCGTATTGTGTGCTTTGCTGCACCTTCTGGCGTTCTGCGTTTTGTGTGCACCAAAGAAATTGACCTGAGCATTGCTCCATTACCGGTTCAGCCATGAGTGTAGCTTCTGGCAGGCTGATTTTCTCGCAGTGGCATGTCACAGCCAGCTATGAGCAGATTGTTTCAGTGTGTTAGAGCAATTAGCATTCCTACAGCAAGCAGACCAACAGTCCACTTCCGTTATCATCGGACTAAAGCAACGACAGAGCCACATCTACACTCCGTACTTCATTGGTATACTGTCTCTGTGCCTTCTCAAAACATCATCTTGTTCAGAAGCGGGTTGGCAAGGTTGGGCAGATTGCACTGGGGGAAGAGGATACGCAGAGGGGTGGCCGTATGCTCGTAGGCGAAAGTGCCTTAACCCCGCGAAATGGGGATTCACGTGAAGGCTTGAAGTTACATATTTGTGTGGTTAATGAGTTTCGATTTCCGAATTTTGCACTGCTATTTAACGTCGTAAGTGTCGCTTGAACCTTGGAACACTTACAGTATCGCGGTTTTCGCCATCAGTTTTCAGCTGTAGAAACCCATTGAGTTAAGGAGCATCCTCAGTGCGACGGTGACTTGTTCCGGACCGCATTTTCGTCAGCCAGTTCGGTCGCACCGCTCCTTCTCGCGTAATCTCCATGTAGCGTTTCAAAGGCGAACTCTCTCCCTGGTACAAACAAAGGTCGGTCCATTGACGTCAATGAACGGCGCCACATGTCAAGTGAATCACGCATGTGGTAAGATAGTGCAACTCTTGCGATTGGCTTGCCAGCTTGTCACGGACCAACTCACCGCATTCCATTCGCCATCAAACATCGTCAACCACCCAACGACGCAATTGCTCGTTGTGAGACCATGTGAAAGAGCACGATTGTACAGCGATCCTTCTTCTGCAGAAGCAGAAACCAACCACTGAAAGCTAATACCTGCCGCATGCAACGCGTCCCGTTTGGTTCCGGTGCGAAATCGTCTATTCTTATCATGTGGCATCACCACATCTGGCAAACAAACTGCTAGTGTACTGTAGATTTCGTCCGCAAGTTGAATTTTGAATTTGGCGCCATTTTGACGTCTGCGTATGACGGATTTGAAGTCACAGCTGGAGGTCCCTCGCACAGCCAACGATCGAGCAGTTTTGAGTATAGATAACAATCTCTGGCCAATCAAGATGACTTTCGGAGTTTGTCACTGTGGCAAGTCGAAAATTGCGCCGTATTCTTTCAGTTCGCTCGTCATTCTTTGGTTTTGTTGTTTGAAAGCTTTAACTGAAAAGATAGTCGAAACGTGTATTGGTTTGGATTTGGTGCGGACGTCTGACCAAAAGAACGAAATTGAATCTCGAGAAGGTAGTCTACTAGTGAGTGTTTCGACTTGTGTTGTCTTGTCTTGGACTTGTCAAAATAGCTCTAGCTCGCTCGTCTTACGGCCTAGAGAGGCAAGCGTGACCCTTGCTTTTGTGTAGATTTTATTTGCCTGGGCAGGTCTGCCGCTGCCTCGAGGGCTTCGTCTTGCCAGAGGAGCCCATCAACTGTGCGCATAAAGTGTGCCTTCTTCCCTCTCAAGGCGGCAAGGCGAGTCTCTGATTGGTGAACTTCATAATTTCGCCCGCTGCTGTGGGTTATGTTGACTCCTGGCCTGGTTGTGCTGACGCGGCGTCAATCTACCCAGTTGGTTAGGTTGACGCGCGTCAACCTAACCAACCTTATTTCGGGTTGAGTTGACGCCTGCCGGCTTATCGGGTTGAGCGCGTCAGCGCTCAACCCAATTTGTTCGGCCGGGGCAGAGACAACTAACGAACAGACAAAAGCGTCCGAATACACTCGTCGCGCTGTGGCGCGGCGCAGCAATATCGCATCTCTTTACAAAGTCAGAATTCACTAAACTTTTGAAACCGGAGTTTGTTGCATTGCAGGAGAGGGAAACGGAGTCAAACAGGGCAAGAGAAACTGAGGGTGATGGAAAGAAATGCCGAATCGCTGAGACATCACTTGGAACAAAGGAAGCGCTTTCTGAGGCGCCGACAACACTGGAAGCGTTTCAAAAGAACATCGAAGTCTACAAGCAGTGCCACTACTACAACAACGTCGACTGCTACGACTTGCCCTGCAACAACTACGACTGTCACTTCAGACAGGACCAGTGTACCGGTAAGCGTGAGTCAAAGTGTAGTGTGTCTGCAAGACTTCTTGAACCTTTGTGGCACGGACAGATCACCGTTTCACCCCTACTGATGGCCAATATCTGAAATTTCAGTTGGGTATGCGTATGCGTACACGCAATCAGACCCACTTGCTAATGCGCATTGCGTAGTACGCAAGCAAGAAGTTGGCGTATGCGTATGCGCACGACCTTCAATGCCAATGTTTTTGCGAAAATCCACTGTGCAATGACGCTGTTGGTTCTGAATCGACTTTTTCGCCTGACGAGCTAGCGGCGTTATTGCTTCAGAAATGGAAAGAGCATAGACCGTGGATAATCTGTAACACAAAAGAAATTTTTTTTGCAAATGTGGAATTTAATAGAAATACGCGATTATTTGTCAAAAATTCCATAAATTGACACAAATAGAACGTCATTTATTGACGAACGTGAATGCAGAAATGGATAGGTCGCACGCCAATAAGAATTTGTGACATAGTTTTACTACTAGACATAGACTGGGATTGGAAGGGTTCTGACTGATCGAGAATTCTATTGCCAGAGGGAGTAGACTGTAGAATTGGCTGCTGTCCGCATAATGATGAGATTGCCTAGGCCGACGGCGGCGATTCCAGCGAAGAGGACGACGACACTGCCCTCATGCTGATGATAGTACTGGTCGTTGGCGTCTTTGGCGCCGGCCCCATCATAGCCTTCTTGTGCTTCGACCAGCTGCGGTGAGAGCGTCGTCAGCGACTGGAGGAGGAGCAGCGAGAGGAGCGGCGGCAGGAGCGACGGCGGCTGCACGAGGAGCGGATGGGACAGCTGCACCAACAGGTCAGCGAGCTGCGACGTCGACAGCGCCGCGAGCAGCTGCGTGAGGAGCACCGACTGCAGCGTCTGCACAACCTGCAGCTCTTTGGGCCGCCGCCGGAAGAGCGAAGCGCTCATTGAACGCCGACTGACCGATTCAACAGAAGGGATCGCTGATGGCTAGTCTCTTTGCAGTGAGGGCATACAAGATCGTCAACGGCCGACGCGTCCGCATAATGGTGAGACGCCACATGGAGAATGACACTATGATTTTGCTGTTCTTATTTTGCTGTTATTCCGCCTGGCCTCAGCCGGGCGACACCCTAGGAGAGCTCGGCGTGCGTGCGTGCGTCCGTACGTGCGTGCGTCACGCTCTCACATCTCGGCGTTGGAAAGTCGTAGAGCAGAGATCTTGGGCTCTACGGATAGGTCTCGACTCACTGATCATTCAGCTAAGAGGTTTTGAAATTCAAAAGTTTGAATTGCGCGCGCTACAGTGAGCTGAAGATCAAAACGCAAAACGGCCCTAGCTCGCTCGTCTTACGTCGTAGAGCGGCAATCGACACGTCAGGTGAAAGCTCTCGATGCGTTCTTTCATGCGACGGCAAAAGTTCTTTCAATTGCGCAAACACGCACCGCGGAAAACGCCATTCTCGACATTTTGACGCTAAAATCGCTCTAACTCGCTCAACTTGCGTCGTAGAGAGACAATTTCGAGGTCAGTGAATAGCTGTCGACCCGCTGATCATAATGTCCTCCCATTGGTCGAAACTCAAACATTTGAATTTCCCGAGTTACAGTAACCCGAAGGTTTAAAACGCAAAACGGCTCTAACTCGTCTGTCTTGCGTCGTAGAGAGGTTATCTTGAGCAGTTTGGATAGCTCTCGAGTCGTTGATCATTTGTTCTCCCAATGGTCGAAACTCAAAGTATGATTTCGCGAGTTACAGTAACCCAAAGGTCCGAAAACGCAAAACGGCTCTAACTCGCTCGTCTTACGTCGTAGAGCGGGGATCGACACGTCAGGTGAAAGCTCTCGACGTGTTCTTTCATGCGGCAGCAATTTTTAACATTACGCAAACACGCATCACGGGAAACGCCATTCTCGAGATTCGATCACTAAAATAGCTCTAACTCGCTCAATTTGCGTTGTGGAGAGACGATCTTGAGCTCAGTGGATAGCTCACGACTCGTGGATTATTTGCGAAACTTGAAAATTTGAATTTCGTGAGTTACAGTAACCCGAAGGTGCAAAAGCACAAAACGGTTCTAACTTGCTCGTGTTACTTCATAGAGCGGCAATCGACACGTCAATTTTAAGCTCTTGGTGTGCTCTTTCATGTGTCAGCAAACATTTTGTAATTGACTATAACACGCATCAGAGAAACAACAGTCTTGAGTTTTACTCTGTAACTTTCTGAATTGATCATGTTGCGATTAGAGCGACACTCGGCATGTCATTCCAAGGCTCGCTACGTACTACATGCGCCAAGAAAAATAGACTTCGTTTTGCCCCATGGACAGAAGTACGACACGGCTTGATTGCTCATAGTGCGTTCTTTTGTGCTCTGTCATATGTTTGTCAAAACTATGACAAGTTTTTGTCACTTTTTTAAAAGCGTTGCTCGAAAGAGGAATTTTCTTGCTCTAAAAACCAAATCCCGGGCGATATCAATATTGCTAAGCAATACCCTCTTGCGAGGGGGGAGCTCGTGAAGCGGAGCAATACGGGCGATGAGCTCTCGCACTCTCTGCAGAAAGAACGCAACTCTACGCAATGTCAGTCAGAATACAAACTCAACTTTTTAATATCGGAGCTTGTTCACCTGATGAGCTAGCGACGAAATTTCTTCAGAAATGGAAAGAGCATAGGCCGTGGACAATTTGTAACACGAGAGACATCGTCGTCGACGTCGTCAGCTGCGCCATCGCCCTCGGCGTTGTCTGGGCTCTGGGCCGCCTCCAGATGCGCAGGGTGACCAATCAGAAATTCCTTCTTCCTCGCGAGATGCAGTTGCAATTCTGATGCAGTTTCAGCTGATGCGCAGGCGAGAACTGAGCAGCAGGAGGCGAACGCTCGCACGGCCCATACTTGAAGTATTTTTGGAATCGAACAACTATGGCGCGCCTATTCGTCATCGCCCTCTTTCTCTGCTGCTGCTGCTTCGACAACTTCGACGACGACGACGTCGACTAGACGATGGCCGACGTCATCGTCAGCTGCTCCCTCGCCGCCCCCACACCTAGCCATCGGCGTCGTCTATGCCTTGCGCCGCCGACAAGAGCGCCAGCACATGGTTACCGATTAGAAACTCATTCTCGAAGAAAGTCCTTTCTTTTCACGAGATGCAGTTGCAACTGTGATGCAGTTTCAGATGCAGGAGGAGGAGGAGGAGCAAGTCGAGGAGGCGGGAGAGGTGCTGATGGAGTTGGAGCCGTTAGAGTCGCGCTCTTACTACAACAACTGGCGCGCGACGATTTGAACTCATAGTAGTTGCAGGGTGACCAATGGAGACTTCAATTTCAGTTAAAAGTCATTAACTGAAAAAACTGAATCGAAACTGGCACGGGCTCCATAAGTGAAACTGAAACTCACAGCATAGTTTCAGTTTAGAATGTCAAATCTTGCCAAATTTTAGCACATTCTCATTTTAAGCTCTTGCTAAATTTTTCAATGCAAACGTTTTGTTCTTATTTTGGGCCAAATTTGCAGAAGAAGTTGTAGAAGGTTAAGCAATTGCTGCTTTGTCCGTAATATCATCCCCCAAGACCGATCTTGAGCAATTCGTTGTGACTTTCTGAACCTTTAACGTTATATTCTTCGGCGGAACATTAGGCGGATCTATTTCATCCGTTTAGCGGATCTTTGCGTTGCGATTTCGCGATCCGCCGGGCCGATTCAGCCCAAATTTTGACAAGTTTTCGGATTTGGGATGCCGATCACATATCAGAAGAGAAATTTCAGAAATTCTTTCGCGTTCGTGAGTTATAGGGCTTCAGACAACTTTGACGTTGCGCTGCAGTCGAACGCGACGTCGTTCGCAGGTGGTGTAATTGATAAAGTATTTGACTTTGTACCCTTTATCTGCACACCAAATTTCAGCTCAATTGATTGTAATCTACGTCAAATCAGTTTAAAATCAATTGAGCTGAAATTTGGTGTGCAGATAAAGGGTACAAAGTCAAATACATTATTCAATTACACCGACTGCGTACGACGTCGCGTTCGACTGCAGCGCAACGTCAAAGTTGTCCGAAGCCCTGAAAGAAATTTTTGTTATTTTTCAGTGCCGCAGGCAAAATTTTCAGCTTCCATGCTCACGATGCTACTAATTATTCTTTCAAATGGTCATTTCTGTAGGAATTGGTGAGACAACAAAGCCAATTTGGGTCACGGTGATGCGTGTTGGTCTGGATCTGGGATGCGTGTTGCGTGTTGGGGTCGGATTCAGGGTTGCATTTGACAACCCTTGTCAACCTTTTGCCCATCTATGAAACAAATATTATTTTGACGTTGTGTGCCTTTGCAGGTACGTGTCCCATCTGAAGAACCAGAAACTACAGCAGCAGGGTCGTATGCACAACCGTTGGTCACAGTTTCTTTTTTTCGAGTGATTACTCATGCCTAGAGAAGGCACAGTAAATGTTTCTAATAATGGTAGGTAATGATAGGGGCGCGAAATCATGTTTTCTGTTTACCGTGTTTTCCTGAATAGGACCCCTGGGGCTTTTAGAAGGCCACTTTGGGTGGGGGTCTATTCGAGGGTTTTATTTTTCAGTCCATGATCAATTAATTTTGCAGATGGAAACTTGAATGGCGTATAGCGCAGGTTGATAATGTTAAACGATCCTTTCAAAACACGATATTCTTCACTGTCAACTGTACCAACGACCAAACAACGTTCACAATAGCGCCTAAGCTAATTCTCAGCATCCAAAGGTTAGTAGTCAGATGTGCCGGGGGTCTATTCGAGGGATAGGATTCTAATCGGGAAAGTATGTAGGCACCTATATGGTTCGCCTTGGTACTTACAGCGAGTGTGTGACCAGCGAGAGGGCGTGCATACGACCTCCAGCAGCAGACGGCGACGCCCACAACGACGACGACTACCACGTCAACCACTATGAAAACAGCAATGACGACAACAGCTCAATCCCCGCCAACTGCTGCTGAATCCGCAGACGAAACAGTGGTGGGTCGTTTGCTCGTTTACACCAAGGTCGCTTCAGAATGTGTTGAAACAGCCAGAATGTCTCAAAATTCAACTATCACCCAGTTGAGTGTACACCATCCTGAGCACTGGATGAACGCGCCTTTTGCAATGCCAACGTTTTGTCACATACGTGGACGCATTGCTGCATGTACAATGCTATTGTAGCTGCGTGCACATTAATAGAGATTTCAACTTCTAACTCAACGACACTGAATATGGCCCCTTGTTGTTGTTCAGTCGCTAGCCGAGAGCAACACCAATGCGAAATCCACTAAGAACGCCACTGAAACCATTTATGAATCTGCTCTACAGGTCGACTTTCCAACGAAGAAGCCGAAAGAGAATGACACTTCCTGGCTGAACCCCATCCCAGTGAAGGAGGAGGAGGAAGAGGCATGGTATCCGTGGGTGATCCTA
The DNA here is from genome assembly GCA_030248115.1 of Linhomoeus sp. GSCO2_2. Lineage (NCBI taxonomy): Eukaryota > Metazoa > Nematoda > Chromadorea > Monhysterida > Linhomoeidae > Linhomoeus > Linhomoeus sp. GSCO2_2. The sequence continues at coordinate 17,456 of JASAMZ010010550.1, forward strand.
TATACTAAGCGGCATAGAGTCTGTCCGTTTGTTTGTTTGTTTGTTTGTCTGTCCGGCCATTTTCTCGCGACACAGTTGATGGATCCTGGAGATCTATAGATCAAAAGAACCGTCATTGACTGCGATTTGTCCCCTCCTATTTTAAAACTTTTGCAAATTACTAAATTCCACAAAAATCACGAAAATATCGGCTGCACAGTACATTCTGACCACTAAGGAGTGGCTGATGGTTGCTTTCATGCACATTTCGCACCGGTTGTGTTACCATTCACTACAGAGTTGTCGCTGTGAGACCCCGACGTGTATTCAAAGGCATGGGAACAGGCTCGAAGGTAAATGCAGGCACTGGCAAGGGCGCAGTGTCAAGAGACATTTGATGTATCTGAAACCTCTTATGGGCTAAACACAAACACCTATATTCGGAGTTGAGTGTAATCAAAGGCACGGGAGCAGGCACAATGGTAAATGCAGGCACTGGCAGGGGCACAGTGTCAGATGACATTAGATCTATCTGAAATCTCCTATGGGCTAAATGCAAGCATCCATGTGTTAGCTTCAGTGTATCCTGAGACATGGCAGCTGGTGCAACCCTAAAAGCAGGCACTGACAGAGGCACAGTGTCGAATGACTTTAGATCTATCTGAATCTCCTATGGGCTGTTGTGAGTATTGGCTGTGAACCATAGGCCAATACATGTTGTGAGCAGTGGCTGATTCTCATGGGTCGATACAAATGGCTCTGTTTCCATAGGTGTTCAGCTATAGATATACAGTATCGCCTATGGGCTAAAGGCACTAGTTCTGGTACTAGGCGTCGTGGTCCTCTCTCTCTCTTTGCTGCTGGTGTCGTCAATGGCGCGAGCGACAGCGCCAGATCGCTGAGGAGGCGGCGCAACCTCAGCCAGATGAGATGGACCAGTGCTGGAATCAGATTCAACACGAGAACGAACACGCTGACGTCCAGTTGGACACCTCAACGCTCTCCACCATGTCCACCTGGACCCAGATTCCCACGACCACTGCTACCGATTCTACGGCTGCCGGCAGCGTCTCGTCTGACGCCACCCACATGAATGGAAAGGAGGAGGAGAAGAGGCGGATGCGGTACTAGTCACCACAGCGTTCATACTTGATCGGATCAGCACAACAACGACGTGATCTTGATCTTGATCGTGTTCCACGACGTTTTCGATGTGATCTGGTTGTATGGTTTTAGCCGCTTCGTGTACGAAATGATTGTGGAGAAGTCGTTTGAACTGGATGAGCACTGGCAAATTCAGAAGTCGAGTAGCCAAACCAGTGAAGACGACGCCAATAAGCAAGCAAGAGCAACATAACTCTACAACGCATGCTCACACACAGTAACTGTAACTATAACTACAGTAACTATAACCACAGACTATAACAGTAAACTGTTGACATCTTGCAGGTTTCCAGAAAGGGGACACGTAAACTACCTATACACGTTTCTTACGTTTAATTTTGCAGAATTCTCCAATCTGATATGGAGTTCATACGGCCATTCATATGTACAGTAGCTGATGTTTTTTTGAAAATTGATGGTTCTGGAAAGAAACTGCAGTTGTGATTTTAGGGTAGTCGTACAACTGTTGATTGAAAGAGGGTTTATTCGCCGCGCCTCAGCGCGGCGAGGCGTATACGGTTGACAATGTCTGTCTGTCTGTCTGTGTCCGTTAGTGGCGCCGAAGTAGAATGTGCGACATATGTGGTCAAGTAGAGTCGAGGTCGCTGAGTCCTATGTCGTTTCTGTTGCTAATTTTGCGTTTCCGATATATTCAGAGTAAAAATTCCAAATTGTTAAAAATCGGCTTTTCGTCTGATCAGCTAGTGGCGAACAGAAATGGAAGGGCATGCTAGGTATCCTGCTTCTCCTATGCACATTGTGTATTTTGGCTAGTTTGTATGCGCGGACTGCGCGTTTGCGTATGGCGTGCGTATTGTGTGCTTTGCTGCACCTTCTGGCGTTCTGCGTTTTGTGTGCGCCAAAGAAATTGACCTGAGCATTGCTCCCTCCATTACCGGTCCAGCCATGAGTGTAGTTTCTGGCAGGCTGATTTTCTCGCAGTGCCATGTCACAGCTAGCTATGAGCAAATTGTTTCAGTGTGTGAGACCAATTAGCATCAAGCCCTACAAACGAGCAGGTCAACAGTTCACTTTCGTTATCACCGAACTAAAGCAACGACAGGGCCACATCTACACTTCGCACTTCATTGGTATACTGTCTCTGTGTCTTCTCAAAACATCATCTTGTTCAGAAGTGGGTTGGCAAGGTTGGGCAAGTTGCACTGGGGGAAGAGGATACGCAGAGGGGTGGCCGTATGCTCGTAGGCAAAGGTGCCGACGTCCTGGTTGCAGGCGAAAGTGTAGATGCCGCGGATGGAGAAGGCGAAGCGGACCACGTGGCTGAAATTGCGCAGCAATGTGAAATCGCAGAAAGACGATCTTTTGTGGAATTTAACAGGCATTGAAAGTCTGAAAGGCTGAGGAAGTTGTGCAAAACTTCATCTGTGGACTTCAGTAGCGTTTACAATTCGCATTCAGCCCTGAGACGGCTCAACTTGTCAATTTTCCTGCCTGGGAATGGCAATTGCAGTTACAGACTTTGTTCTAAATTTTCTCGCGCAAAAGAAAACTTACACGCAGGGATTGCCGCCCGAGGCGAGGCCGAGACCGAAGCGGATGGCTACGAAGACGATTTCTTCAGCGAAGGTGTCCAGGGTGGCTTTGACGGCGCAGGGGTAGTCGCTGGCCAGAACTGGAATGAAGAAGAATTTAAGTTTCCTTAGCTGTTGAACTGCGTTTGCAGTGATTGGTGAGTAAGGCATGGTTGTACGCACGGCTATTGTCTCATTCACTTCTCAGTTTGACATGAACACTAAAAGTACTGGGTTGCCGGGTGCGTAGTTCAATAGTTAGCGCGTCAGGCTACGCTGCACCACCACCGGGGTTCGAATCCCAGTGGATGGCATTAATTATTTGTTCCCGAAAAATCTCCGACTTACCTAATTTGACATCAAAGACCACTCACGCTCAATGTTGACCGAGTCGACTCCGGCCTGGGCGGCGCCGAGAATGATGGGCAGGATGGCGGCGATGGGGTAGCCCAGGTGGCGCAGGTTGCGGGGACGGAAGCAGACCACGTTGGGACCCAGCTCTTCGAAGAACTCCAGCGTGTAGCTGAAAGAGAATGTGAGAATTATGGTGAATAACTATTATGATGAACGAAAGATGATGAACAACCGAAATGATGACTGAAAGAATTAAACGAGAAGGCGATGAACACGAACTATACATATAACAGAACACAAAACTAGGATGACGAAGTATATCATGGTTGGCGCGGCAGCGCCAAACCATAATATGTTCCATCTCGGCCGCGCGCGCCTTTCCCATCATCACGATGTTTGTTTCTCGGGCTGTACTAAACGAAATTGGATGAAATTTGGTACACTAAAGGACATTGTCATAGACAGATTAAATTCCAAATTTGGTGAAAATCGGTTAAGTGTAGCGAAAGTCACAGGCGAAAAAAGGATCGTGGCGCGTTTCTTGTCCCAACGGCGGGGGGTGAATTCTTCTCCGTCTTCTTCTCCTCCTTCTCCTCCTTCTCCTCCTTCACGTCACGCTCTAACGTCCATCAATGAGGATCTCGTTGAGTCGCCTGCTATTCTTCCCAACCGTGGTTGCGCGCTCTACAGTACAAGCCCCAGAGTGCCCCCGCTCGTTCAGGAGGCCCTGCATACGTGTCCCAGAATTGTCCTACTCATTCTGTGCGTGTCTCAAAGTGCCCCCCCCTCGTTCAGGAGGCCCTGCATACGTGTCCCAAAATTGTCCTACTCGTTTTGTACGTGCCTCAAAGTGCCCCCGCTCGTTCAGGAGGCCCTGCATACGTGTCCCAAAAATGTCCTACTCGTTTTGCACGTGCCTCAAAGTGCCCCCGCTCGTTCAGGAGGCCCTGCATACGTGTCCCAAAATTGTCCTACTCGTTTTGTACGTGCCTCCAAGTGCCCCCGCTCGTTCAGGAGGCCCTGCATACATGTCCCAAAATTGTCCTACTCATTCTGTGCGTGTCTCAAAGTGCCCCCGCTCGTTCAGGAGGCCCTGCATACGTGTCCCAAAATTGTCCTACTCGTTTTGTACGTTCCTCAAAGTGCCCCCGCTCGTTCAGGAGGCCCTGCATACGTGTCCCAAAATTGTCCTACTCGTTTTGTACGTGCCTCAAAGTGCCCCCGCTCATTCAGGAGGCCCTGCATACGTGTCCCAAAATTGTCCTACTCGTTTTGCACGTGCCTCAAAGTGCCCCCGCTCGTTGAGGAGGCCCTGCATACTTGTCCCAAAATTGTCCTACTCGTTTTGCACGTGCCTCAAAGTGCCCCCGCTCGTTGAGGAGGCCCTGCATACTTGTCCCAAAATTGTCCTACTCGTTTTGTACGTGCCTCAAAGTGCCCCCGCTCGTTCAGGAGGCCCTGCATACGTGTCCCAAAATTGTCCTACTCGTTTTGTACGTGCCTCAAAGTGCCCCCGCTCGTTGAGGAGGCCCTGCATACTTGTCCCAAAATTGTCCTACTCGTTTTGTACGTGCCTCAAAGTGCCCCCGCTCGTTCAGGAGGCCCTGCATACGTGTCCCAAAATTGTCCCACTCGTTTTGTACGTGCCTCAAAGTGCCCCCGCTCGTTGAGGAGGCCCTGCATACTTGTCCCAAAATTGTCCTACTCGTTTTGCACGTGCCTCAAAGTGCCCCCGCTCGTTGAGGAGGCCCTGCATACTTGTCCCAAAATTGTCCTACTCGTTTTGCACGTGCCTCAAAGTGCCCCCGCTCGTTGAGGAGGCCCTGCATACTTGTCCCAAAATTGTCCTACTCGTTTTGCACGTGCCTCAAAGTGCCCCCGCTCGTTGAGGAGGCCCTGCATACTTGTCCCAAAATTGTCCTACTCGTTTTGTACGTGCCTCAAAGTGCCCCCGCTCGTTCAGGAGGCCCTGCATACGTGTCCCAAAATTGTCCTACTCGTTTTGTACGTGCCTCAAAGTGCCCCCGCTCGTTGAGGAGGCCCTGCATACTTGTCCCAAAATTGTCCTACTCGTTTTGTACGTGCCTCAAAGTGCCCCCGCTCGTTCAGGAGGCCCTGCATACGTGTCCCAAAATTGTCCTACTCGTTTTGTACGTGACTCAAAGTGCCCCCGCTCGTTCAGGAGGCCCTGCATACTTGTCCCAAAATTGTCCTACTCGTTTTGTACGTGCCTCAAAGTGCCCCCGCTCGTTCAGGAGGCCCTGCATACGTGTCCCAAAATTGTCCTACTCGTTTTGTACGTGCCTCAAAGTGCCCCCGCTCGTTGAGGAGGCCCTGCATACGTGTCCCAAAATTGTCCTACTCGTTTTGTACGTGCCTCAAAGTGCCCCCGCTCGTTCAGGAGGCCCTGCATACGTGTCCCAAAATTGTCCTACTCGTTTTGTACGTGCCTCAAAGTGCCCCCCGCTCGTTCAGGAGGCCCTGCATACGTGTCCCAAAATTGTCCTACTCGTTTTGTACGTGCCTCAAAGTGCCCCCGCTCGTTCAGGAGGCCCTGCATACGTGTCCCAGAATTGTCCTACTCGTTTTGTACGTGCCTCAGAGTGCCCCCGCTCGTTCAGGAGGCCCTGCATACGTGTCCCAAAATTGTCCTACTCGTTTTGTACGTGCCTCAAAGTGCCCCCGCTCGTTCAGGAGGCCCTGCATACGTGTCCCAAAATTGTCCTACTCGTTTTGTACGTGCCTCAAAGTGCCCCCGCTCGTTCAGGAGGCCCTGCATACGTGTCCCAAAAATGTCCTACTCGTTTTGTACGTGCCTCAGAGTGCCCCCGCTCGTTCAGGAGGCCCTGCATACGTGTCCCAAAATTGTCCTACTCGTTTTGTACGTGCCTCAAAGTGCCCCCGCTCGTTCAGGAGGCCCTGCATACGTGTCCCAAAATTGTCCTACTCGTTTTGTACGTGCCTCAAAGTGCCCCCGCTCGTTCAGGAGGCCCTGCATACGTGTCCCAAAATTGTCCTACTCGTTTTGTACGTGCCTCAAAGTGCCTCCGCTCGTTCAGGAGGAACTGCATACGTGATCCAAAATTGCCCTGCTCGTCCGATGCGTTACCCAAATGGGTCAAACTCGTACAAAAGCCTCTACAGTAGTGTCTCAAGGTGGCCTACATCGGCAACGTGGGTTGATTGGCTCCGCCAATCAAAAAGTAAGAGTATTTCATGCAAAATGCCTAAAGGCAGAAAGGAGAATATGTTCCAAGTATGAAGCATGTAAAAGTAAGAGTATTAAACGATATTCCTCTGGTGTAGCAAATGCGGCGCTTTGCGCCGCCCACCAATTTGTTAAAGAAAGAATAGTACCAGTATTGATTGAAAGAAAGCATTTTCGACTAAAATCATCCACACAAACTGCGCAAAGGTCACAACGACACGCGGCAACATATTCGGCACACCCTAGCGTGTCGTTGTGACCTTTGCGCAGTTTGTGTGGATGATTTTAGTCGAAAATGCTTTCTTTCAATCAATACTGGTACTATTCTTTCTTTAACAAATTGGTGGGCGGCGCAAAGCGCCGCATTTGCTACACCAGAGGAATATCGTTTAATACTCTTACTTTTACATGCTTCATACTTGGAACATATTCTCCTTTCTGCCTTTAGGCATTTTGCATGAAAAAATATGAAACAGGAAAAACAAAAAAAAAAAGAAATAAAAAAAAAAAAAAAAAAACAAGAAAACAAAAACAAAAAAAAAAAAGAAACAGACAAGAAAAAAAAAGAACCACCACCACCCCCACCCCCCCCCCACCAACAGCCCACCCCAACCGAACACACAAGCCCCACCCCCCCCCCCACCACACAAACCCCCCCACAAAAAACAAAAACAACACACCAAAGCAAACACAAACCACACAAAACAAAACCCACACACACAAACACCCCCCCACCCAAAACACCACCACCAACAAACACCACACAAAAAACCAAAACACCCCCACAAAAAATACACACACACACCTCGCACAGCCCTTTCGCATTGTGAATCACATGCAGTATTACGACAGTGATAACGACTGCAATGGCGCCACGAGTCTTATCACTGAACGGCTTAGCGGCTGTGATGAGCGGCTTAGCAAACGGTTAACTCATCCCGTTAATTTTACAATACTTTTAGAAATTGAGCAGTTTCTTGTCTGTGAAGGTCGCAGTTAGTTATATAAGTTAGGCGGCGCTTCAGAGTACTTGTATTTACAATCCGTTGCTCATAAGCTTGGTTAATTCTATACATATGCACGAAATTACAACCTTCAGGGGTGTCGTGCTCGTGTTACACAATGGGTTGAAAGAATGCACCCCTCTGGTAGGCTGACGTTGAATGAGATGAGTTGTTTTGAGTCTCGTTTCCCTGTGTTATCACCGAAGTTCACTCGTACCGGTTTTCTCGCGCAATACTATGTATGACTCTAGCGGTAAGAAATTCTCACATCACTTCGTGCGGCACACGGGTCGCAACGCTTGCG